>CALYJB010000018.1:0-44202 GCA_944738965.1 Nebria brevicollis | reverse complement strand
AAATATATATATATATATATATATATATATATATATATATATATATATATATATATATATATATATATATATATATATATATATATATATATATATATATATATATATATATATATATATATATATATATATATATATATATATATATATATATATATATATATATATATATATATATATCGTCAGATGAGACAAAGAAATTTAATTATCGTTTATTGTAATACATAATATGCTGACTATGCACCAATATAACTTCTCCCTTATTAAGAGATGATTTAAGTTCTTTTTGCAATATTATAGAGTTTCTGACATCTTCTAAAATGATATCATTTTTAATATTTTAGTTCTATTGTTTCAAACATTTAACCCTTACTTTATATAATATTATAATAATTAAGATTACAATTACCATAACTATCATTACAGAATTAGTTACACTATGTCCTTCGTTAGTAGTTATTTCTTTTATCTTAGGGATTTCGGGTATAATTATATTTTGTTTATGAATAGTTTTGATTTCAAATGTTCTATTTACAATCTTGTCATTTCTAATTTCAAAATTCATATTTTCGAAATTTATTTCTCTAGCATTATTCATTATTGGAACTAAATTATAATTATCTATTGTACAATCATTCCTGACAATAAATTTGTATATTCTTATAATTCTCTTTTTAATATAAGAACGTGTACAATTTATTTCCACTTTTCTTATTTTGCTACTAGCGATATAAGCTATGTTTGAATTTTCAATTTTGAATAAGGCACATATTTCATTTATCTTATGATATTCACATTGTTCATTATTTTGATAATTTATTAATTGTTTATAACATTCCTTGGCTTCTATAAAGTTTGATTTACAACAGTTATTATTATTAATAATTTTACAATCTTAGACGTAATACAATTGATTCATAATTAATTCGTTTTCTTTATTTAGCAAATACATCTGATTTTCAACTAGCGTTGGTATAGGTGTTGTTTGCATTAATTCGTAATTTTGATGTTCGATTAGTGGTATTTCTAAAAGATATTTTATTTGATCTTGTTCAATTTTACAATGACTGGTTATTTGAATATTTAATTCTCAGAAGTGTAAATTTATATTAAATTCATGATTTAATTTTTTTAATTCGTTTACATTTATTATGGAACCGTGTAATTTTCCTATATTACAAAATGTAAGACTGGTCTCTATAGCATCTTTCATTTCCGGAATATTAATTAGCATGAACACAATTAGATTTATAATGTCTTTTATTCTAAATAAATTTTCGTAAGTCATTTGTTTCCGTAGCATCCCATCTAACTGCATTATTCTGGATTTTATTAAATTTTCGTTATGAAATAAAATGTTTGTTAAATTTATAAATCATTTCCTTATTTAGTTTAATATTATTGTTCCTGTAATAATTTCTGATTTTCTTTAATTTTTTCGTACATTAATTCGTATTTTATCTTGTGAATCTAAATTCCCTGTTATACTTTTGATTATATTACCTAATCCATTTATTAAGCATCTTTTTGACCTTTTATTGAATAGATTTATGAGTTTTTCATTTACCTTTGCATAGTTATAATTTAATATATTGAAATTATTTTGTAATTCCCTTTCATAATGTTTTTCACTCTTACTATTGCTAATCTTTACTTTTATATCTAGGATATATATTGTTATTTTATCGAATTCTGCTCTACCTCTACTAAAATTAAAATGATAAGACGAATATTTAGAATGCGTATAAATATTTACATTGTCGAGTAATAATTAATTAATCCCCGCAGTTGAATCAATCTTGGTTAAGATTTTTGTTCCTTGGCAGGAACATCTGAAACGAACATGCGTTTTCTTTTAAGTTTATTTATTTTAAACTTTCTCCCGTCCTTTAATGCAAATGAATTTCTAGTTTTATTGAATTCTGTTTGAAATGAGATTTAATATGCACAAAAGAAATTCGATTTATTCCGATACGATAACAATATGTCAATATATGTACGTGAAAAACAAAAGAGTATCTATATCTAAAAGTAAACAACCTATGTTACTACATATTAGTCTGCAGGACTGCATAATAAGAATATCAATAATTAGCACTTCCCCTCAATACAAAGATGACAAAATATATGTTTATGAACGTAATAAAATAAGCTATTTGTCAAACAATCACTTAAATCTGAAATAATTAAGGTATGTTATAATTATTTACATTTAAGATTATAAATGGCGCTCAATTCCGAGTAGTTCAACACATTTATTGTGTTTATAACAAGGAAGAGCCTTTGTGAGAAAGTCTGCAGGCATATCTTCGAAGTAGATGTGAGCAATCTTAATTTTCTTCTGTAGAAGTGACTCTCGAACGAATTGATGTCTCACGTCTATGTGTTTGCTGCGTGCATGATATGTCGGATTTTCAGCCAGCTTCAGCGAACCAAGATTATCGTTCAAGATAGTCTGTATAATTACCAAAACCCAACTCATGTAAAAATTGTTTTAATAAATAACTTCCTTCGTTGCTTCCGATAACCTCATGTACTCTGCCTCCGTACTAGAGAGAGCCACGGTTCGTTGCTTTTTGGCTTTCCAGGATATTAAACAGTTACCTAACATTGTCACGTATCCGATGTAAGATATCCCATCTTCAGGAAAATTTGCCCAATCTGCATCGACAAAACACTTCAGTGGTGTAGAATTTACCATGAAGATGAGTCCTTGGTCGTAAATACCCTTAAGGTATCACAGTATTCGTTTAGCGGCAGTCCAGTGAGTAGAGTCTTGATTGTCATTGAACTGACTTAAATAACTCACGTCAAATGCGATGTCCGGCCTAGTTGAAACAGCAAGATACATAAGAGAACCTACCAGTTCGCGGAAAGGCACAATATGTATTTCTTCCTAGGAATTGGATTTTGGTTTCTGAAGTTTTATACTAACAAGGGGACACCACGTAGTGTGGGTCACCGATTTGGCTGAAATTTTGCCAGATGGTAGGCGACGCAATAAAAATGATACAAATTTTGCCGTTTTATGCACTTCTCAAGAAAACTCGAGAAAATCGCATTCAAAGTTTTCACATCTCGTTTTGTAAAACAAAAAATGATACTTTTTCAGAGCGGTGGCGTGGCGCAGTGGATAGCGAGCTGGCGTACAGACCCCAGTCGAAGTATTAACTTCATACCAAGCAGACGTTTTTACTTAGCAGAGTGTGAAGTTAACAAACGAAATATTAATTTGTTGTAAACAAGTTTATTATCGTTTTATATTGTTTTAAATTGTTTTAAACAATATTTTTCATACGTTCCAGTGAAATTTAAACGAAACTGGCCTCTACGCCAAGGCGCAAATTGGAACCAACCCCAGGAGGGAAATAGTAGATTCCCCATCCCCAACAACATCCCTGGAGAGTCTGCCGGGGACATTTGATTTCTCAACTCAGGAGCCGTTTCCATATATCGAGCTTGATTCCAGCGGGGAAACTATCATAGCTATGGAGGAAGAGGAATCCCCCAATCACCCTCACCGTGGCGCAGAAACCGACTCTGCTACAAGCGGACAAAAAACAAAAATTCGGGTAAGCGCATTATTTGCACCCAAAGCATGTGTCCGTCCCAGGGAGGATACACCTCCGGATGAGAGAATATTCAAAGTGCCTAAGAGGACTGCGAGACCCCATGTAAAACCCAAATCCCTAACCAAAACCCATAACAAATTCCACTCCCTTACAGACAACGAAACTAACGACGACTCTGACACAGAAGAAGAAGCTGAACCCAAAATTACAAAACCCCGCCCGCCCCCTCCTATTATATTTCCATCAATCCCAAATAACGCGACAAAAGTGACTAAATATATACAGAACTACGCAACAAAAGGCTACCACATAAAATACACTAACAATAACACAAACATTTACATTCACAACGAACAAGAAAGACAAAACATAATCACGGACCTGAACACGGACATAGACAATCACTATTACACATACACAAACAGGGAGACTAAAACGCACGCATTTGTACTTCGGGGCTCCGCCCACGTTGCCTAAAGTGTGCGCAGGACCACCTCACACAAACTTGCACCAAGAGCCCGGACACGCCAGCCACATGTGCAAACTGCGCTGGTTCACACCCGGCCAACTATACAGAATGCCCGGTGTACATCAATATAATAAAAATAATAGAAACAAACAAAACCACACGGACTACCACACGGACTAATAATACATACGTTGACGCACCTGCCCCTTCGAAAAACCACTGGAAAAATCCCAACCAAACAGTCCCCCTAAAACAAAACTTCCTCCCCAAAAAACAAGATTTCCCAGCGCTCCCAACCCCAAAACATACCACGTATCATCCCTCAAACAACACCCTACCACAACAACAACAACAACAACAACAACAACAACAACAACAACAACAACAACAACAACAACAACAACAACAACAACAACAACAACAACAACAACAACAACAACAACAACAACAACAACAACAACAACAACAACAACAACAACAACAACAACAACAACAACAACAACAACAACAACAACAACAACAACAACAACAACAACAACAACAACAACAACAACAACAACAACAACAACAACAACAACAACAACAACAACAACAACAACAACAACAACAACAACAACAACAACAACAACAACAACAACAACAACAACAACAACAACAACAACAACAACAACAACAACAACAACAACAACAACAACAACAACAACAACAACAACAACAACAACAACAACAACAACAACAACAACAACAACAACAACAACAACAACAACAACAACAACAACAACAACAACAACAACAACAACAACAACAACAACAACAACAACAACAACAACAACAACAACAACAACAACAACAACAACAACAACAACAACAACAACAACAACAACAACAACAACAACAACAACAACAACAACAACAACAACAACAACAACAACAACAACAACAACAACAACAACAACAACAACAACAACAACAACAACAACAACAACAACAACAACAACAACAACAACAACAACAACAACAACAACAACAACAACAACAACAACAACAACAACAACAACAACAACAACAACAACAACAACAACAACAACAACAACAACAACAACAACAACAACAACAACAACAACAACAACAACAACAACAACAACAACAACAACAACAACAACAACAACAACAACAACAACAACAACAACAACAACAACAACAACAACAACAACAACAACAACAACAACAACAACAACAACAACAACAACAACAACAACAACAACAACAACAACAACAACAACAACAACAACAACAACAACAACAACAACAACAACAACAACAACAACAACAACAACAACAACAACAACAACAACAACAACAACAACAACAACAACAACAACAACAACAACAACAACAACAACAACAACAACAACAACAACAACAACAACAACAACAACAACAACAACAACAACAACAACAACAACAACAACAACAACAACAACAACAACAACAACAACAACAACAACAACAACAACAACAACAACAACAACAACAACAACAACAACAACAACAACAACAACAACAACAACAACAACAACAACAACAACAACAACAACAACAACAACAACAACAACAACAACAACAACAACAACAACAACAACAACAACAACAACAACAACAACAACAACAACAACAACAACAACAACAACAACAACAACAACAACAACAACAACAACAACAACAACAACAACAACAACAACAACAACAACAACAACAACAACAACAACAACAACAACAACAACAACAACAACAACAACAACAACAACAACAACAACAACAACAACAACAACAACAACAACAACAACAACAACAACAACAACAACAACAACAACAACAACAACAACAACAACAACAACAACAACAACAACAACAACAACAACAACAACAACAACAACAACAACAACAACAACAACAACAACAACAACAACAACAACAACAACAACAACAACAACAACAACAACAACAACAACAACAACAACAACAACAACAACAACAACAACAACAACAACAACAACAACAACAACAACAACAACAACAACAACAACAACAACAACAACAACAACAACAACAACAACAACAACAACAACAACAACAACAACAACAACAACAACAACAACAACAACAACAACAACAACAACAACAACAACAACAACAACAACAACAACAACAACAACAACAACAACAACAACAACAACAACAACAACAACAACAACAACAACAACAACAACAACAACAACAACAACAACAACAACAACAACAACAACAACAACAACAACAACAACAACAACAACAACAACAACAACAACAACAACAACAACAACAACAACAACAACAACAACAACAACAACAACAACAACAACAACAACAACAACAACAACAACAACAACAACAACAACAACAACAACAACAACAACAACAACAACAACAACAACAACAACAACAACAACAACAACAACAACAACAACAACAACAACAACAACAACAACAACAACAACAACAACAACAACAACAACAACAACAACAACAACAACAACAACAACAACAACAACAACAACAACAACAACAACAACAACAACAACAACAACAACAACAACAACAACAACAACAACAACAACAACAACAACAACAACAACAACAACAACAACAACAACAACAACAACAACAACAACAACAACAACAACAACAACAACAACAACAACAACAACAACAACAACAACAACAACAACAACAACAACAACAACAACAACAACAACAACAACAACAACAACAACAACAACAACAACAACAACAACAACAACAACAACAACAACAACAACAACAACAACAACAACAACAACAACAACAACAACAACAACAACAACAACAACAACAACAACAACAACAACAACAACAACAACAACAACAACAACAACAACAACAACAACAACAACAACAACAACAACAACAACAACAACAACAACAACAACAACAACAACAACAACAACAACAACAACAACAACAACAACAACAACAACAACAACAACAACAACAACAACAACAACAACAACAACAACAACAACAACAACAACAACAACAACAACAACAACAACAACAACAACAACAACAACAACAACAACAACAACAACAACAACAACAACAACAACAACAACAACAACAACAACAACAACAACAACAACAACAACAACAACAACAACAACAACAACAACAACAACAACAACAACAACAACAACAACAACAACAACAACAACAACAACAACAACAACAACAACAACAACAACAACAACAACAACAACAACAACAACAACAACAACAACAACAACAACAACAACAACAACAACAACAACAACAACAACAACAACAACAACAACAACAACAACAACAACAACAACAACAACAACAACAACAACAACAACAACAACAACAACAACAACAACAACAACAACAACAACAACAACAACAACAACAACAACAACAACAACAACAACAACAACAACAACAACAACAACAACAACAACAACAACAACAACAACAACAACAACAACAACAACAACAACAACAACAACAACAACAACAACAACAACAACAACAACAACAACAACAACAACAACAACAACAACAACAACAACAACAACAACAACAACAACAACAACAACAACAACAACAACAACAACAACAACAACAACAACAACAACAACAACAACAACAACAACAACAACAACAACAACAACAACAACAACAACAACAACAACAACAACAACAACAACAACAACAACAACAACAACAACAACAACAACAACAACAACAACAACAACAACAACAACAACAACAACAACAACAACAACAACAACAACAACAACAACAACAACAACAACAACAACAACAACAACAACAACAACAACAACAACAACAACAACAACAACAACAACAACAACAACAACAACAACAACAACAACAACAACAACAACAACAACAACAACAACAACAACAACAACAACAACAACAACAACAACAACAACAACAACAACAACAACAACAACAACAACAACAACAACAACAACAACAACAACAACAACAACAACAACAACAACAACAACAACAACAACAACAACAACAACAACAACAACAACAACAACAACAACAACAACAACAACAACAACAACAACAACAACAACAACAACAACAACAACAACAACAACAACAACAACAACAACAACAACAACAACAACAACAACAACAACAACAACAACAACAACAACAACAACAACAACAACAACAACAACAACAACAACAACAACAACAACAACAACAACAACAACAACAACAACAACAACAACAACAACAACAACAACAACAACAACAACAACAACAACAACAACAACAACAACAACAACAACAACAACAACAACAACAACAACAACAACAACAACAACAACAACAACAACAACAACAACAACAACAACAACAACAACAACAACAACAACAACAACAACAACAACAACAACAACAACAACAACAACAACAACAACAACAACAACAACAACAACAACAACAACAACACCTGCACCTCTTATTTTTGAAAAAAAAATTCAAAGCGGAAGTGCCTGTTTACTCTAGTCATTTTTTGCAGTTTCTGCAATTACTCAAAAATGGTTACAGTTATAGAAAAATTTCTTGAGCAAGAATTAAAGGTATTTATATTTGGCACAACTTTTGTTTGAAATATTTTTTCAAAAAGAGTACTGGTTTCAAAATAAATTTCTGCTTATTATATATATTTTTACATAAATCGTATCATCTGCGCCTGTCAATTGTTTAACAAAATAGACTTAAATAATTTGAAGTTTGACATTTAATATTTATTCTAAGAAACATATTTAGTGTAAAAGCGATCTAAAGGTTAGAACATATATTATAAATTAGAAAAATAATGTAACTACGATATGGTTTAACCCATATGCGGATAAGAAAGTTCGGTGCATGACACTGCAGATATTTATATATAATTTCGTAATCGTATTCTTCGAGTTTAATGCGCCATCTCATTAATTTTGAATTCGGGTCTTTTGAATTCATAAGCCAAACTGGTGGACGGTGATCGGTCACAGTTTTAAATTTCACTCCATAAGCATATGGCCTAAAATATTTACAGGCCCAAAACTATTCCTAATAATTCCTTTTCCGTCGTGGAATAATTAATCTCATGTTCGTTTAATATTGTAGAAGCGTATGCTACTGATAGGTCTTTTCTTTTTACATTTTTACTTAATACGGCCCCTATGGCGTAATTACTAGCGTCAGTGGTTATGGTGAAGCTCTTTGTAAAATCAGGATATTGTAGAATAGGTGAATTTATTAATAGCCATTTTGAATTTTCGAAACTTTCGATATATTGTTTATTATTAGTGTCTACTTTGTTTCCCTTTTTCAAATAAGTTGTTAAAGGCTTAGTTAATTTGGCGAAATTCGGAATGAACTTTCTGTAATAACCAATAAGTCCGACAAATTTTTTGATCTCTTTTTGAGTTTTAGGAATGGGAAAGGATTTTACTGCTTCGATTTTTAAAGAGTTAGGTTTTACTCCTTCTTGTGAAATAACGTGGCACAAATACGCAACTTCTTTTCTTAAAAACTCACTTTTATCTAACTGTATTATTAAATTATGTGATTTTAATATTCTAAATACTTTTATGATATTTCCTATATGCTCTTGTAAATTTGTTCCTAAAATAATAATATCGCCCAAATACACTAAACAATTTAAGAATAAAAACATCTGCAGTATCATGCACCGAACTTTCTTATGCGCATTTGGGTTAAACCATATCGTAGTTTCATTATTTATCTAATTTATAATATTTGTTCTAACCTTTAGATTGCTTTTACATTAAATATATTTCTTTGAATAAATATTAAATGTCTAACTTCAAATTATGAAAGGCTATTTTGTTAAAGAATTGACAGGCGCTGATGATACGATTTATGTAAAAATATATATAATAAGCAGAAATTTATTTTGAAACCAGTACCCTTTTTGGAAAAAAAATCGAACTAAAGTTGTGCTAAATATAAATATCTTTAATTTTTGTTCATACAATTTTTCTGTAACTGTAACAATTTTTGACTAATTTCAGAAACTAAAAAAAATGACTAGAGTAAACAGGCACTTCCGCTTTGAATATATTTTTTCAAAAATAAGAGGTGCACACCTCAGACATATGCAAATCTTAAGTTTAAAGATTCATAATTTTAGCTTCAACCGTTTAGGCTGTAGAGAACATACAGAAAGACACACAAATACACACACAGATGGACGTCATTCCAAAAATAGTCGGAATCGATTCAAGGAAGGTCAAAACGTATATTTCCGTTAAAATCTCGAGTTCGAAATTTTTCATGATTACAATACTTACTTATACTGTGTATGAGAGAGTTAAGTTGTTTTATTCTTAATTAAACACACCCTCACGTAACTCAACCCCAAACTAATACTCTAAACAAGTTTTATTCAAATGTTCCCTCGAGGCATAATTCATCAATCTCTGAAAAGTTGCTGGTGCATTTCTTGGACGGATTGCAGATTACGGTCAGTTCCCAAAATCGTCATAAATTTTCAAGATATTGTTAAATTAATGTTGCATACTTATTAAAAACATAAACTTAGGTGACGGAAGCACTTTTTTATGTACTCTAAGGCCCGAAAATCAATACTTTATGCCAAATAAACAGAACATTTATTGAACTGCCACATTTTTGTCGTGCATCATTATTTTGTTTGGCAGGACACACTGAACGGTCTGTTTCAAATTCTCCTTGGTCGCCGAATCTATTACTTTACGAGGGGTTATTATTTTCAGAAATATTTAAAGTTCACACTTGCGCAGGAAGCAGGGATTTGAGTGTGAATGGTTCCTACCCTAATTGATGGAGAACACCTTCTTAACTTTGGTCACTCTCTTGGTGAATCACACTTTGCAATTCACACCACAACTGTTTCTTGTTATTTTTAAAAAACTTACTACTACACCTGATTCTTGGCCTAATTGATGATAAACATTCTCTTTAGAGCAAGAAGTGTTTGTCATTTGATATCCAAATACGAGAATTGCAGGGTGTTTAAAATGAATTGGGAAGTCATCATTTAATATTTAAAATGTACTGGCTCAAGAATAGATTATTTCAACAAAGTAAACATGTTTCCATAGTAATATCACTCCAGTTTTTGAAATAGCTCAGCACATATATTCTATATATTCATTTTCAGTTTCGGCCTTCCAATATCTTATAATAACGAAAATCTTATCTGCAAATATGAATTCATCCACTTTTATTTCAACTTCATCCAATGGTAAAATTATTATATAATAATATTATTTAAATGCAATATTTTTATATATTCAATAAAAGATAATTAACCCAACCAACCGACTTCATAAAGTAATCTAAATAATGAAATTTTCTGTGCGCAGCTACAAATTTCAATCTTCATACGCGATTACATCGACGGTCGCTTTGGAATATATCAAAGAAATTTTCTCTACGTAAGAACGCAGTCAATGAAAAGTTGAACCTTTTTAAAAATTTCAAGCAAAGTAGTACTAGTTCTTGAAGTTCTACAGATGAAAATGTAGATTTGATTGTCTCCTATACACTTTTCGGCGACGGCTGGTTAAAGCAGGCATCATATATAGGCGACTGGCACATATGTGCTACTATGAATTATATGTAGACCTCGATCCATTGACTTTAAGTGCATAGCACATTTTATTCTGCACCGTTCGAATTTTAAAGAAGGTTTATCAGAAGTTGTGACTTTTATTTTCATTTTTATTGTTACTTATGCATACATATATTAATTTACATTTATTCATATGAATTATATGAATTTTTCTTAGTTGATTTAATTGTTTTACTGTTTATTATTATGATATGAAATAAAAGTAAGGACAAAACAATTCATTAATTGTACTTGAAATATAAATAATGCCACAGAAGATTTTTATTAAAGTAGTAAAACAGAATTTTGAATTTACTCTTTCCGCATTTATGGTTTAGATAACTACATACTATTCGCGTGTTACTGTGCTCTCCTACCCGTCTTGGAAGCTAACGATGAAAATGAAAGCTACGAAATCGGTAGCCAACTGTAAAAAAATTATACAGAGGTTAATATTAATGTTTATAAATACTATTTAAAGGCCCGCAACTTAGTTTATACATTATACTTCTTATAAATATACTTATTTTAATCGATATACTGCAATTTTCATATCAAATAACTGTGTTTGTTTGTAAGTTCAAGACATCTGTTGGCAACGCAATATTTGAAAGTGTATTGCTCAAATTTGAGTCTTGAGATTTATCTAAACATTATTTAGATTATTCTTAAAATGTATAACTACAGTGGAGTGATATTTTCAACAAAATTACTCAATCGCAAAACGTGTGGAACATATAAGCTCTGCTAGCTCAAAATTGACTCGCTTAAGATTTAGAATATGTGTAGGATACATAACTACAAGTTCAGTAGATATTTTCAAAAACTGTATTTATTTGGAATACCAATTAAAGTATGACGTCGAAGGAATTTGGTCAAGTAATTTTAAAATATTCTTAGGATACAGAACTATAAGTACCACACATATTTTCAAAATAGGGTACCAAAGAGTCACTGAGTGATGCACGAGAACGTTGGACTACAGGATTTGCTTGGAAATAATAAATTGCAATTTTTTAAATAGTGTTAAATTTTTATAATATTCTTGTATTGGTGTTACAAATAAATATATATAAAAACAAAATGAAAACGTGTACATTTTTTATGCTATCACAAAAAGCGTGACATTGGCAAACGTGATTTACCAATACTTGTAAAACTTATAGAGGAGCTACCAACAATTCAGGTCGATGAAAAATCGTTGTAATTAATAGTGTAGCCAGCACTAGCCTAACAGGCACAATTGATTTGAACTTTCAAACAACCATGCAATGTGCCGGTAACTAAATCTGCAAACAGGGTAAATGGGTTGCCTGCATAGATAAAGAACCAGATACCCAGAGAGTAGGGGGAGACGGATTTCAACGTTAAATCGGTTGTACAAAGTTGAGCAAAGATGGCGAGTTCTATGGGGCTTACACTGGACGTTTAGTTGTCGCCGCAGCCACCGAGGGCGCACGTTTTTTTTTTTATGAAAGGATACATATACTTTTACTTTTCGTGGTGCAGTAGACCACGAGATGCAAAAGTACCAAAGGTACCTCCTAAATGAAAACCATAATTCAAATAATACAAATATTTTTACTATATCAGGTTTAAATTTTACTTTATATAACAGTCTCATATTTATATGTTAAGATAACAGATATGTTTTTATTGTTAAATATTAATAATATACGGTAAATATTTGGCTCTTCAGCCGAATACCGAATATGAATTATATTCGATCAAGTAGTTTTTATAATGGCACAAGTAAATGCTCATATTTATAAAAGAAAACTAATTTTAATAAGCACATATTTAATGAAGCTACAATTGAATTTTATCCAATCATCGCAATCTTTAAACCATTGTTCAACACTTAAATAAGTTTTTCTTCAATAATTTGATTTTGATTTTAATATAATTATTTTTTGTTGTATATTAAACAGCACTCTTTCCTTTACCCATTTTTACATTCTTTTTTTTTATGTTATATATGTTACCAGTTCAACAGTGCATGATTTATCATGGTATTGATGACGTTATTGGGCGGCGGTCAGGGGCAATAATCCCTGTTGGCTAGGTACTAACAGTTTATGTGTTGTCACTATCATTTTCTGTGGGGCTAATTAATATATCCTGTGGTAACCGTTTTCTTAGTCTTGTTGTTTTAGAACGTTTTCCTAGACTGTAGTATTCTGCACTAGTGCAGGCAGGCAGTTTTTCGAGAAAGTTCTTTGCTGTTTTCGCGATTTGTTGGCTGATTGTATTTATACCTAGTTCCCGATGTAATTGTGAGTTACGAATAAACCAGGGGGCATTCACAGCTATTCTGAGTACTTTGTTCTGGAAGCTCTGTATTTTTTTTATGTGAGTCTTTGTAGCTGTTCCCCAAATCGGGCATGCATACATCAGAATAGGACGTAGAATGGAGGTGTAAATTAGTTTTGTACATTCTGTACGTAAGGATGATTTCCTATTTATAATGGAGTAAAGCATGCCTAGTCGCTTATTTGCTTCTAGTATTTTGTTTCGTATGTGTGCGCTCCAGGTGAAGCGTCGATCTAGGTGAATTCCCAGGTATTTTACGGTTTGATCTCCAGGGTTCCATGGTATATTGATGTTATTGATATTAATGTTTGTTGGATCTCGTTGTATTTTTAGACTAAAGATTTTTGCTTCGCATTTCGTTGGATTTAGGGTTATCTTCCATTTGTGGAGCCAGGATGAGAGTATATCTATTGCCGATTGTGTGTTGTTTCTTGCTGTGTCTGCCGATGGGTGCTGTGACAAGATTGCCGTATCGTCTGCAAACATTGCAAGAGTAGTGTCTTCGAAGGTGGGTATATCATGCATATATATGTTGAAAAGTGTGGGTCCGAGGATCGAGCCTTGCGGTACTCCAGCGGTGATGTCTCTTGTAGTAGATTTTGCATTGTTAACAGACATTTCAAACGTTCTTTTGTTTAGAAACGATCTTATAATAAAATAAAGGTAAGGTGGAGGATTTATGCTTTTTAATTTTTTTAATAGTCCTTCGTGTCATACTTTATCGAAGGCTTGTTGTACGTCGAGAAAGACTGCTACTGTGCATTGCTTTCTTTCGAAGCCTCTGGTGATGATTTCAGTCAGACGCAGTAATTGGTGGTTTGTAGAATGCTCCCGCCGGAAACCAAATTGATGAGGAGGGATTATATTGTTTTGGTTTAGGAAAAAATTTTGCCTGTCTTTTATGATTTTTTCAAATAATTTGGATAGGTTAGGAAGTAGGCTAATTGGTCTGTAACTTGAAGGTAAGCTTTTGTCTTTTCCAGGTTTATTGAAGATTATAATTTTTGCATGTTTCCAGGTTTTTGGAAAGTAACCATTTGTTGTAGTTCATTGTGCTGGCAAGGCAGGATAGGGCTTTTTTGGGAAGGTTTTTGTGTATGACGTTTGGAAGATTATCGTGGCCAGGGGATTTTTTTATCTTTAACTTGTTAATTTGTGTTTTTAGTTCAGCTGGATATATTATTAATACTTGTTGTTGACATTGATTAAAATCTAGTCACAATTCAAATTCATTTTTTTATTTTAAAATTTATCTAGAAATCATGCCGCACACGATAATATATAAATAACAATAATTTTGTTTTGTGTTGTAAAAGTTTATTGATAATAAAGTTCTTTAATTTAATATGTCCAACGCTTCTTTATTAAAATAAATAATAAAAGAGAAAAAGCCGCAACATCGTACGAAACATTGGTCCTTCGAGCCGGATATTTATTATGTGCTAAATCTAGAATTGCACCACTTAAAAATATATCACTGCCTAAATTAGAGTTATGTGGCGCTTTGTTGTTAGCTCGTCTAATGAAGAAAACTACAGAAGCCATAAATATATCATTAGACAACACATTTTATTGGACGGATTCTACAATTGTTTTAAGCTGGATTAATTCTACTTCAAGGACATGGAAAACTTTTGTTGCAAATCGTGTAAGTGAAATTCATGAATTAACAAACACATCAAATTGGCATCATGTAAATACAAAAGATAACCCAGCAGACGTGATATCGCGAGGGCATGCACCCGATCAATTAATAAATCTTTCACTATGGTGGAATGGTCCAACATGGCTTCTGTGCGACTATGAAAATTGGGATATTGCTTCTTCAAACCCAGAAATCGAAGAAGTTCCAGAACGTCGTACAACTATAATGACCACAGTTATTGCAAATAATGACACTGATATTTTTACCAGATATTCAGTGCTTCACAAGCTTGTGCGTAAAACTGC
Source organism: Nebria brevicollis (assembly GCA_944738965.1). NCBI lineage: Eukaryota > Metazoa > Arthropoda > Insecta > Coleoptera > Carabidae > Nebria > Nebria brevicollis. The sequence continues at coordinate 28,142 of CALYJB010000018.1, read as the reverse complement.
GTATTGTTCTTGATTTATATTTAACGTAATTCAGAAAATAAAAGGAATAAAAGAAATCAAAACCGGCCCACTTCGACCCAACGAACAAAATGACGCTATATTAGTCCTTGTTAAAATAGTACAAAATATGTCTTTTTCACGAGAACTACATGAACTAAGGTTGAATGGAATGGTACATGCAAAAAGTGATTTAGCTAGCCTTACTCCATTTCTAGATGGAAACGGAATTATTAGAGTTGGTGGCAGGCTACGAAACTCGCTACTTCAATACAATCAGAAGCATCCGATAGTGTTACCAAAGAAACACATATTTACAAAATTAATCATCGAGAGTGAACATCGCAAGCAATTACATGCAGGTCCTCAAGCAACTTTATGTTCCGTAAGAAACACATACTGGCCTCTTGGAGCACGTGATATTACTAGACAAATTATTAGAAAATGTATCACTTGTTTTAAAGTAAAACCTATACCAATTCAGAATCTAATGGGTGATTTGCCCCAAAAAAGAATCACACCTGCACGACCATTTGCAAATTGTGGAGTTGATTATTTTGGACCCATGCATATTAAACAAGGACTAAAACGAAACAGAAAAACTACTAAGGCTTATGTGGCTATATTTATTTGTTTCGCCACCAAAGCTGTGCACATAGAACTTGTAACCGATCTCTCTACTGAAACCTTTTTAAGTGCACTAAAACGATTTATGGCTCGTAGAGGTAAACCATCAAATATATATTCCGACAACGGAACGAACTTCGTAGGAGCCAATCGCGAACTACAAGAACTTAGGGATTTATTTATGAATGATTCAAGTCAAGATAAAATAATCGCTGCAATGGCAGAAGAAAACATTTCCTGGCATTTTATACCACCAAATTCACCACATTTTGGAGGTATTTGGGAAGCAGCGGTAAAATCTACGAAACATCATTTGAGACGTATTGTAGGAAACGCCTCCCTTAACTTTGAGGAAATGTATACACTATTGACTCAAATAGAAGCGGTTTTAAATTCACGACCTCTTACTTCTCTTTCTAACGATCCTAATGATTTTTCTTCCCTTACTCCTGGTTATTTCTTAATTGGAGACACGCTATCACTAGTACGACATCACCAAATTTACTGCCTGTTACTCTTAATCGGTTGTCACGTTGGCAATATATTGAGAGACTACGCCAACATTTCTGGACACGCTGGTTCCGGGAATACCTGAATCAATTACAAGAAAGAAGAAAATGGAAAACCCAAGGATCAACTCCTCTAGCAATTGGTCAATTGGTCATCATCTGCGAAGACAACACACCTCCTTTGAAGTGGTTGTTAGGTCGCATCGAGTCTGTCCATCCGGGCAAGGATGGAATAATTCGAACTGCAACAGTTCGTACATCAGGTGGTTCTTACAAAAGATCCTCCACCAAGCTATGTCCCTTACCAGTTGAAAATTAAATAAATTTTTTATTTACCATTTAATTTTTAATTTAATGTATGTCAAAAATACCATATCATATATCAATTGAAAATTAAACTTTTCAAGGCGGGCGGTATGTTGACATTGATTAAAATCTAGTCACAATTCAAATTCATTTTTTTATTTTAAAATTAATCTAGAAATCATGCCGCACACGATAATATATAAAAAACAATAATTTTGTTTTGTGTTGTAAAAGTTTATTGATAATAAAGTTCTTTAATTTAATATGTCCAACGCTTCTTTATTAAAATAAATAATAAAAGAGAAAAAGCCGCAACATCGTACGAAACACTTGTGATGGAATATTTATTGGTTCATTGCAGTTTTCCGGTGTATGTATATTGGTATTAAGTGAAAATGCATTTTCAAAGAAGTCTGCGAATGCATTGCTTTTCTCTTCATCGCTGGTGTATATGTTAGTGCCTACGTTCAGTGGTGGTATAATTGTTTGTTTTCTTAGGATCCGTTTGGTTGCTTGCCACAGCTGTGTATCGCCAGGGTTAATTTCTGTCAAGTACTTGCGGTATTGGTTTATCCTGTATTTTGCAAGTTCGAGAAATACTTTGTGGGTTAGTTGGTTCAGTTCCCTTTTGTATCTTACGTTTCGTGTCCTTTGCCACAATCGCCTTGCTTTGTGCTTTTGTTTAATAATCTGTATAATGTATGGAACAGTGTAGTTTGTGTTACATCTTGTGTGTTGCATTTTCCTTGTTGATGTTTGTGCCGCTTTGATAATTGATGTTGTGTACGTCTCGATTGCATTGTCTACTTCTATTGTAGATTTTGAAGAATAAGGTGGTGTTAGCGTTTTATTTATTTTATTTTTAAATATTTCCCAGTCAATTTAGATATCATATTTTTATTATTTTTCTAATTTAGAATATTATACTGATCATCGAAACACTGTTTCACTAAATATAATACTTATAATAATAATTAAATGTCAAATTTAAAATTATTTGCACCTATTTTGTTTTTTCCTTTCCTATAGGCAGTATGAGTAATTATTGTTATCACAAAAAATTTCGATCTCGAGATTTTAACAGAAATATTGACCTCTTAATCGTATCCGACTATTCTTAGAATGACGTCCGCCTGTGCGTGCGCGCGCGCGCGCGTGTGTGTGTGTGTGTGTGTGAGTGCGAGTGTGAGAGTGTGTGAGTATGTGATTGTGTGAGTGCGAGTGCGAATGTAGTGTGTGAGTGTGTGAGAGTGCGAGTGTGAGTGTGTGAGTGCGAATGTGAGTGTGTGAGTGCGAATGTGAGTGTGTGAGTGTGTGAGTGTGTGTGTGTGTGTGTGTGTGTGTGTGTGTGTGTGTTTTGTGTGTGTGTGTGTGTGTGTATGGCTGTGTGTGTTTGTATGTGAGCGCTCTACAGCTGAAACGGCTAAAGGAAAAATTATGAAATTTTATACTTAAGACTTGTATATGCCTGGTACGATAACCTTTTATTTTTGAAAACCATATTCCGACCGGAAGTGCTTGTTTACTTTATTCATTTTTTGCAGTTCCTGCAATTACTCAAAAATAGTTGCAGTTACAGAAAAATTGTTACTATAAAAATTATAGATATCAGTATTTTGTACAACTTTTAATTGAAACTTTTTTTTCAAAAGGTACGTGAAACAAGAAAATGACTCTTGAAATTTCTTCTTATTATATTTAATTTTACATAAATCGTATCATCTGCGCCTGTCAATTGTTTATGTTTATTATTTTTTAATTCAGAGTTAAACATTCACAAAGTTGATTGTAAAACCAAAGATTCAGTAAAAGTAATTATGCCAAGTGAAACTGAGAAAATCAAGTTTAAAAATTATAGAAATACAATGAAAGTTCCATTTGTTATATATGCAGATTTTGAATGTCTAACAAAAAAAATGCAAACATGTGCACCATCTAATAACAAATCATACACACATAGATACGAAAAACATGAACCTTCAAGTTTTTGTTATTATATAAAATACATACATAAAGAATATAAGCCGCCTGTTGTATATAGAGGTCCTAATGCCGCAAAAGTATTTATGGATAGAATTAGACAAGAAGTAGAAGAAATTGGTAACTATTATGAAGAAATTGAGGAAATTCTACCTCTTACCAATACAGAAATAGAACAATATAATACTAATATTAATTGTACTTTATGTGGGTGTAGGTATACAGAAGAAAATAAAAAAGTACGCCATCATGATCATTTGACTGGAAAATATATAGCACCTCTTTGTAATACTTGTAATTTAAAATGCCAAAATCCTAAATTTGTGCCTGTATTTTTCCATAAATTGTCTGCTTACGATTCGCATTTATTTATCGATGAACTTGCTTATGATGACCAAGAAATAGATTTAATCCCATGTAATGAAGAACGGTATATAAATTATACTAAACATACAGATGATCTACAAATTAGATTTGTGGATTCATTTAAATTTATGTCGAGTGGTTTGGAAAATCTTGCAAAGAATTTAAAAAAAGAACAAAAAACACCATTGACTAAATACTTTAAAGAAGATGCGGTTGACTATGTAACTAAGAAACTAGCATATTGCTATGAATATATGGATTCATGGTCAAGATTTACAGAGACAAGTGTTCCACCTAAATCGGAATTTTATAGCGAACTAAACGATTCAAACATAAGTGATACAGACTATGAACATGTATTAAAATGTATGGAATAAATTTAATATGCAAAATCTAGGAGACCTTCATGACTTGTATGTAAAAACAGATGTATTATTGTTGGCGGATATATTTGAGAATTTCAGATTAATATGCTACAATTTATACAAATTAGACCCAGCAATGTTAAAATATACAAAACAGGCATTAGACTTAATATCTGACTATGATATGATTTTAATGATTGAAAATGGTATTAGAGGAGGAATAGCACAGTGTTGTAAGCGGTATGTAAAGGCAAATAATAAATACATGGAAGATTATGACCCCGCAAAATCATCTAATTATTTAATGTATTTAGATGCCAATAATTTATATGGTTGGGCAATGTCGCAGAAGATGCCATATGCAGGTTTTGAATGGGCCAGTAAAAATATTCATTTAAATCTAGCGGATGATGCAATTGAAGGATATATTGCTGAAGTTGATTTAGAATATCCCATGGAGTTACATGATTTACATAAAGATTTACCACTGGCACCCGAATCAAATAATCCACCAGGATCTAATCAATGTAAATTACTAACTACATTGGATAACAAAAAAAGATATGTTTTACATTATAGAAGCTTGAAACAATATCTATCAAAGGGAATGGTATTAAAACAGGTACGCAGAGTAATAAGTTTTAAACAATCTTATTGGTTAAAGAATTATATAGACTTGAATACGGAAATGAGAAAGAAAGCAAGTAGTGAATTCGAAAAGGACTTTTATAAATTAATGAATAACAGCATATTTGGAAAGTCTATGGAAAACATTAGAAAATATGTAAACATAATACTATGTCCAAATGCTAAAAAAAGTGAAAAACATAAGCAAACCAAACTTTAAACATAGAAACATCTTTACTGAAAATCTTGTGGTCATACATATGAATAAAACTAAAATAACATTCAACAAACCAATTTACATTGGTTTGTCTATATTAGATATATCAAAAGAGTTAATGTATGATTTCCATTATGATGTTTATGAAACAAATATCTACAGTGTCATGCACCGAACTTTCTTATCCGCATATGGGTTAAACCATATCGTAATTACATTATTTTTCTAATTTATAATATTTGTTCTAACCTTTAGATCGCTTTTACACTAAATATGTTTCTTAGAATAAATATTAAATGTCAAACTTTAAATTATTTCAGTCTATTTTGTTAAACAATTGACAGGCGCAGATGATACGATTTATGTAACAATATATATAATAAGCAGAAATTTATTTTGAAACCAGTACTTTATTTGGAAAAAAGATTCAAACAAAAGTTGTGCTAAATATAAATATCATTAATTTTTGTTCACAAAAATTTTCTGTAACTGTAACCATTGTTGAGTAATTGCAGAAACTGCATTAAATGACTAGAGTAAACATGCACATCCGCTCGGAATATTGTTTTCAAAAATAGGAGGTTTTCGTGCCAGGCACATACAAATCTTAAGTTTAAAATTTCATAATTTTCCCTTTAGCCGTTTGGGCTGTAGAGCGCTCACACACACACACACACACACAGACGGACGTCATTCCAAAAATAGTTGGAATCGATTCAGGGAAGGTCAAAACGTATATTTCCGTCAAAATCTCGAGTTCGAAATTTTTCATGATTACAATACTTACTTATACTGCGTATAAGAAAGTAAAAATATAAGCATAATATAGAGTTAATATTTTGGAGTTTGATTTCCCTTTTTGGCTTCTATTTGTTTTTAATTTTGGTCACGACGCGTTTCGATCGCTAGATCATTATCGAATGACAAGGTTATGATAAATTAGTTGTGCTTATATAGTGGTGGTTGGGATTTATTTCTGGGAATTTGTGTAATGGCTTGGAACAGGGAGTCTGATATACTGTTAGTTTGGACGTTGATGATTTTGTTGTTTAATTTTTCTTTATATATTTCTAAATTTTCCATTATGTTTAATCTATTGCTTTTATTATGTTGTTTAATGATTTTCATTGTTTCTTCTATGTTCCCTCCTATATGGTTGTTGTTGAAGAGATGTGTTGCGTAATAGGAGTCGGTTTTGAGATTTTTAAATGAGTTTATGTGTTCCTTATATCGATCTTTAAATTTTCTTCCAGTTTGTCCTATGTATTTTTGGTCGCATGTTTTGCACTCGAGTGTGTAAACTCCGCTTTGGTCGTATAAGTTTTTGTTTTCAATGCTTGATTTTAATTGGTTTTTTAGATTGTTGGATGTTTTATAGGCTATTTTTATGTTTTGGTTTTTAAATAATTTGGTTAAGTAGTGTGTTAGTTTTCCTATGTAAGTGAAGGTTGTCCAAGTTTTGTTTTCGTCTTTATTTTCTGGTTTATGAGGTTGTTTTAGTTTGTTTTTTATGTTGTTATGTATTTTATTAACTGTGTTTCGGTTATAACCATTGCTGGTTGCTATTTGGTAAATGGTATTAAGTTCTTGTTTATAGTTTGCTTTGTTTAGCGGTATGGTTTCTAGTCGGTGTATTAAGCTTCTTAGAGCTGCCAATTTGTGTTGTTTAGGGTGTTCGGATTGCGCGTGGATTATATTGTCTGTTGTGGTGGGTTTTCGGTATATATTGTAGGTTAATCTGTTATTAGATTTTATTATGGTTATGTCCAGGTAATTTATTTTGTTATTATTTTCTTCTTCTAGGGTAAATTTTATTTTAGGGTGTACGTTGTTTATATATGTCAAGATGTCGTTTATATTATTATGTTCTGTTATGCATAAGATATCATCAACGTATCTTATCCATTTTTTAATTTTAAATTTGTTTTTTATGCTGTGCATTAATTCATCCTCCATGTTCTGTAGGAAGATTTCGGATAATATGCCTGATAGTGGACTTCCCATGGCTAGGCCGTCGTTTTGTTGGTAGTATTGGTTGTTGAATTTGAAGTAATTTTGGTGTAATATTGTTTTTAGTATATCGATGACTTGTTTTAGGTATGAATCTTCGTATCCATTTTTATGAAGTGTAGATTCTATTATATTTAACGTTATCGTAACCTTGTCATTCGATAATGATCTAGCGATCGAAACGCGTCGTGACCAAAATTAAAAACAAATAGAAGCCAAAAAGGGAAATCAAACTCCAAAATATTAATTATCTAATTATGGACTTCGGACAAAATATAAACACATATAATATAGAGTTACTCTATCAAGATACGGATTCCTATATTTATAATATTATCACGGAAGATAGATCACTTTGATGCATCCGACTATCCTGTTGATAATAAATATAACATACCCATAGTGAACAAAAAGGTACTTGGAAAAATGAAAGATGTAAATATGGGCTCTCCAATGACAGAATTTATTGGCTTAAAGGCAACAGTTCAAACGAAGGCAAAAGGTACCAAGAAAAATGTAGTTAAGAATAATATTACTATTGACGATTATTAAAACTGTTTATTTAATAGCGAGAAGATGTCCAGAACAATGAATACTATTAGAAGTGTAAAGCATGACATTTATTCCATCAACCAAAATAAAATTGCTCTGAATCCTGCCGATAATAAAAGATATATACTAGAAAATGGGTTTGACACATTACCACGGGGTCACTATTCTAATAATAAAAATTAACGGTAGATATATTAATATTTCAATAATAGATATAAAAAATAATTGTAGATATTTAAATTAAAATATTTAAATAATAAATATAAAATATCTGCCGTGTCATGCACCGAACTTTCTTATCCGCATACGGGTTAAACCATATCGTAGTTACATTATTTTTCTAATTTATAATATTTGTTCTAACCTTTAGATCGCTTTTACAGTAAATATGTTTCTTAGAATAAATATAAAATGTCAAACTTCAAATTATTTAAGTCTATTTTGTTAAACAATTGACAGACGCAGATGATACGATTTATGTAAAAATATTTATAAAAGGCATAAATTTATTTTGAAACCAGTACACTTTTTGGAAAAAAAATTCAAACAAAAGTTGTGCTAATAATGAATACCTTTAATTTTTGTTCATAAAATTTTTCTGTAACTCTAACCATTTTTGAGTAATTGCAGAAACTGCAAAAAATGACTAGGGTAAACATGCACTTCCGGTCGGAATATGGTTTTCAAAAATAGGAGGTTTTCGTGCCAGGCACGTACAAATCTTAAGTTTAAAATTTCATAATTTTCCCTTTAGCCGTTTGGGCTGTAGAGCGCTCACACACACACACACAGAGACACACACACACACACACACACACACACACACACACACACACACACACACAGACGGACGTCATTCCAAAAATAGTCGGAATCGATTCAGGGAAGGTCAAAACGTATATTTCCGTTAAAATCTCGAGTTCGAAATTTTTCATGATTACAATACTTACTTATACTGCGTATAAGAATGTAAAAATAATTGTAGATATTTAAATTAAAATATTTAAATAATAAATAGATATAAAAAATAATTGTAGATATTTAAATTAAAATATTTAAATAATAGATATAAAATATAATTGCAGATATTTAAATTAAAATATTTAAATAGATATAAAATATAATTGTAGATATTTAAATTAAAATATTTAAATAGATATATAAAAAATAAATGTAGATATTTCAATTTAAATATTAAAATAATAGATATAAAAAATAATTTTAGATATTTAAATTAAAATATTTAAATAAAATTAATGTAGTTAAGATAAAATGTTCTCATTAAAGCGACGGCTATATTTACCATTTGCCATATCTTTCTCCATATTTATGGCTAGAAAATCATATTTCTTTTTCCATCAAAAATTACAAAGATCTCTAAACTTTTCTATACTCATATCCGTGCCAGCGAAATCATTATATGCATGTTTTAAATTAGTACTATCAGTAAAGTGACAAAGTATAATATAGTTTGCATTAACTCTGACCATCTGTTTCGGTATGCGGCTTAATGTTTGACATGTGCATATACAACAAAGACCATAATGTCTACCTCTACTAAAGTAATCTTCAAGTATTTTTATTTTTCGTGTATCAATATCATCAAATATTGCTACTGAATTAGGTTTTACATTTTCTACAGGTGTAACGTCTTCAGCATTTTCAAATTTGTAAAAGCCTATACGATTTTTCAAATGACTATTCATTTCATTTACAAACTCTTCAAGATATTTGTATTTTAGTTGATGTAATGATTTTGAATAAACATATATATTTTGATATATTAAACCGTTATGCGTATCTGTTAACATTTGTAATATAATGTTTGTTTTACCACAATTTGATGGTCCACATATTATACATCTTATAGTGTTGGGGAAATATTTATATCTATTTTGTTGCTCTTCTTCTATAGTTATATTCTCTAAACCTTTTCCTACTTTTTTAATTTTAAACTCCATTTATTAGCGATTAAAAGTCTTTTACTACCGTGTTTGTCAAGCTACTATATTTTATGTTTGTATCACTATCAGACAGTGTACAATGGTATTTTCTGGAAACTTTTTATTAAACTGAAAGGCAATCTTTACATCTGTAATTGATTCCTTTATGGTCTCGTTTTCATATAAACAATCTATAACAAATATTGGATAGTTTTTATTAAACTCATATTTAGAAACAATAGGTGCATTAATATGTTTGTTATTAAGGAAATATGTCTTTTGAAAGTTTTTAAACATTGTGTATACACTACTATAGCCATTGTGGTCAGTATCTAACATTAAGTTTTCCTGTGGATAGCCATCGTTGTTTAATAATGCTTTTATATCATGCAGGTCAATAAAATCAAATTTTGAATTATCTACAGTTACATCTGTATCACGATTTTTAGAAAACGCTATGATAAAATATTTTGGACGTTTTGCTAGGGTTGCTACTCGCCATGTATATTTCATCACATCTTTGGGAATTGTAGGATTACATTCATAAGTCCATGAATTATAATTTATTATTTGCTGTTTGTTTGAAGCTATAAGATTACTAATTTCTATTTGTTTTTCCAATGTGGGAATTACTAGTGGCATACTCCAATATACTTCTGAAGTATTAATTTGCAAATTGTCTTTTAATGTCACAGGTGCTAATAAACAATTTGAATCATCGGTTGCTCTAAGTAGTTGTAGTTCCTGACTGACACGTAAAATAGCTTTATTATATGTTTCAAATACACAGAAAATATTTTTTAGTGGTACAGTAATGGAAAAATATCCCTTTTAATCTAAAACATTCTCAGTGCCCCAACCATCAAACATGTCTTGTTTATTAAAAGTAGTTAAACCTTTAATTGTTGTTGTATAACCTGGAGCAATAACTACTTCTACTTCTTTACTGGATATTAAATATTTTATTTGTGAATAGAGATGCATTATACCATTTTGAACAAATTTAATCGTCTTATAATTAGCAGATGTCAGTGGGGTATCTTTGCCTATAATCTGACCGGCTATTACAAGATTACTGTTTGTAGAGTCAAAAATAACATCCTGATTGGGTACTTTAATCTCTGTAAATGTATTTGGTGTATTAATTCTACCTACTATCATAGGTAAATATTTTATATATTAGTAACGCTGGATAGGTGGTTTATGTACTCGCTCATTAATAGAATAATCAAATATTGCTGTATCCATTTATGTAGAAAAAAATATTACGTTTTTCTTATACGTAAAGTTATTAACAAAGGTGCAGTTCTAAAGTCTATTAAATTATCATCTTGATCTATTAGTTTTAATTCCAATTTATCTATTTTATTTAATATTAGTGGATAATATGCCAAGTTAATAGGTTGCTCAATTATATCATAACCAGGTCTTACTTTTAGAAAAAATTCATATATTGTACTAGTTTCTGTCGAGCCGATATACCATCCTTTAGTAATATTTGAACATACTTTGATAGTCTTAACAGGAAATATATCCAAAGTGTTATCAGACATGTGCAGTATGTTTGGCTCTAGTACGCTTTTATTAAATCCCAGCAATGGTCCTATTGAGTTATATGTTGTAAAGTCGATGGTATAAATACTTTTAATCATATTTTTCATAGTATTGTCATTTGGTTTTAATGTGAATCCTATACCGATAATTTCTTCTAGTATGTCTTTCAAGTCTTTATATCTATATGTACCATCATCAATTTTAATTGTTTTACTAACACCCTCTTTAATATAAGTAAAAGTATTATTTTTTTATTTTTCTGATACATTTGGAATAGTAAATGATGTTTTTAAACTTTTCAGACACAATTCACATCTACCATCTGATAAATGTAGTGGGAGGAAATAATTACTAATTAAAATAGATTGATTCAAATTTTTATAATTATCTAATGTGAGTGTACCCATTTATTATAAAAGAAATTTTATATAAATTCTATACATAACTTTCCACAATTTGTTTCACTATATGACTGTTGTCTGTCATAATTATAATATATTTCAGCCTTTTTAAAATACTTTACTAATTTTAGTTCAGGGTTTACGTTTCCATAACTATCAAAATAGTAAACCTTATTATCAATTTTTATATATGCTACCCAGTGAGTACCTGGTCCCGAATTAGAATCTAAATTAACTATACCTGATTCATTCTTGTTAATTAGTTTAGGCAAAGTGTCATCCATAAATACACCTCTAAAATATGGAAGTCTTAACTCTTTAGCATATTTCAATATTTCTATATTTGACAATGGTCTCTCTGGTATCAATTTTTTTTTATTTTTCCTCCACGTTTCTGTTTATTATATGCAGGATCGCCTATATACATCCCATTCCCAAAAACCTTCTCGCCTAACTTTTTACCTGCTTGCAACATTGCACCTGTTCCTAGAGCGGCTAATGCACCTTTAATTAATGTCATTACAGCTGGAATTGCGAATGGAAGAAAGCCGCCATTTTTTACAGCAATATCAGATAATGCACCGCCTAATTTTATACATGATCCTTTTATTATTGGTGCTGCTGGCAAAAGTATTACACCACCTTTCTTGTCTGTTAAACTATTTAATAATTGCGTTGTTGGTAAATCAATACTGCCTTTTACATTTGCTAATTGATTTACAATATCCTGTACATTGTTTGAATTAGAATTTTGTAATGCCGCCATTAACATTGTGACAGGAATAGGTATTTTTGATGGAGGACTTATTTTTTTTATCTGAGATGCAGATAATTTTATAGTAGCTCCTACACCTTCCTGTTTAGCTTTTTGAATTTTATTTAATTGACTTTTACTCAATATTTCTGCCATTTCAACTGATTTATTAGTACAAAAATTAAGACCCATTCCCATTTTACGTTTCGCTTTCATTATACTTGTAACTGATCGAGCAGCTATTTTTTCTTTAAAACTTGCATTTTTATTTAATACTCTATTCCATACTTTATTTTCTAATATATAATCAGCTTTATTTCTGTTGTATACATCTGTATATTTAGAATAAGCTATGTCATGTTCTCGGCAAGCTGCATCTAATCCGTTAACTCCTTTATCACCTCTTGCTAATCGCTTTTCTAACTTGGTACCTGCACCACAGTAATTATAACCTGGTTTATGTACTTCAAACGGTAATTTATTTATTATACTATTTACAAATCCAGATCCTTCTTTTTTCCTCATTTATAAAGAAACATTTTCCGGTTCTAAATGGAAGATTATCTTGAAAAACGTAAATATGTTTACCGCAAATCTTATAAACATTATAGTAAAATTAATCTAGGCATGCATTTGGGCGAAGTTTTATTTACAGGCAGTAGTTTATCAGCGATAGCAATGCCCTTATTATCAGTTATCGCTGTCGGGTCACCTTTACTTATGTATGTCTCTGAACTCTTAAATATAAAAGAAAAAAAGATTGAATTCAAGAAATGCTATGATTTTTATAATAATTTACTATCAACATTTAAATCTGGTGAAATATTAGAGGCCCAAATATTTATTAAGGAATGCGAGTTTATCAAAAACATTAATTACTTTTGCGTTGAGAAATATTTAAAAGAAAAAAAGTGGAACGGTTATGATGCAATGTGAAGTAATATTCAACTATTATGTGCATTTATAATAAAACTTTTTTGTTGCCATATTTATTTTCTTTAAATAAATTCTATATCATTTTTACGATGTATTTTAAACTATGACGATTGCTCACCATCCTTCCAAATTAAATTATTATCATCATTTGTTTGTTATATTTAATTATATTTACCTAATTTATATATTTATTTTGTTTAAACAAATTCAATATTTATTTTTTTTATATTTTTAACTATTCGTTTAAACAAATTCTATATCATGCATCTCTCTAGTACCTATTTTCTTCTTACCGTTATATTTTAAACTAGGAGGATTACTGTTCAACTTTTCAATACTTGGTATAAATCTATTATACCGTTCAGGTAATGATACTTTAAAATTCTCTATACCAACTATTATTTGCTCACCATACTTTCCTTCAATTACCTCAAAATATTCGATTTTATACGTTTTATTCTCCAACTCTGACAATTTTCTAAATTGTGAATTACTACTATTTAGCATACTCGCTAATTCGTTTTTATTCTCCATTTATTAGGGAAAAAATTTGTCTATACGTTCAGGTTTGTCAATTTACACTTTTTGTACATTTTACTAAAAATAGGGCAAAAGTACTCTTTTATGGGCATTTTCACGGTTTTTCTAGCAAAAAACGGGGTACGTTGAGGTTTTTTTGGGTTAGAACCCCCATTTATACACTACTTGAGTCAGAGAAGGAAGTCCACCTTGAGCCCAGATCAGCTAAGTCTAGCCGACCCGCCACAAGCCTAGCCGGCCCGCCACCAGCCAAAGCCAACCCGCCACCAGCCCAGAGCCGAGATCAGTCCGCCCGCCAGAACCAGTCACTGAGCCCGAGATTAGGCCGTCGACCCGGCAACCGACAGCCCGCTGCCCGGCGAACGAACGCACGAGCCCCGAGCCACCCGTCTAGCTGATGCCCGGTAACATACGTCGTACGGCCCGCATCAACACGGCATTGCCCACATATATTTGTCAAGTGTCACATACACAATTTTGGGTAACTATAGCCCGCCCGTAACGTAAAGTAATATCCAATACTACCGGATTATTATTATTATTTGTTAAACGTTATTCAGTATAGAAATGACAATCTCTTTATGATTTCTTGATTTTAATAAGGACGTTATGTTTGCGTACGTTTCTCGAGCTCAACGTACATCCCTACTGATTATTCTTATTAGATAACTACCAACAATAGTTGACCGATGTCTAGCTGCCCAACGACCAAGTTCACTAATGCTATAGCCCCAATCACGCCACACATACATATCTATTTTATCGTCGTGTTAGGCCTGTAGTAACGATTCTCACAAGCCCAAGAAGGCAGAGCACGGATACGCACGCTAACAATTACCGTGTATAGCATCATTCAGTGACTCGTCGAATAAATGTGATATCGGTTGCATTTGGAGATATCTTGCAAATATATATATATATATATATATATATATATATATATATATATATATATATATATATATATATATATATATATATATATATATATATATATATATATATATATATATATATATATTTCATTGAATCAGTAGCCATGCGCTAGGGGGGGGGGGCGAGACTCAGATGTCTTACTGACGAGCCCGACCATTTGCATTCGAGCCATGAAAACATAACTAAAAACTGTTGTAATATGGAATATTCTTTGCGTGATGTTGAAAATAAAACTATCTGTTGTGATATGCACTCTTTCATTTCAAATGTGACCTTTTCCTTTCCAATCTGTGACGATTTCAGATCCGAATTGTATTACTACCAAACACAACGTAGGGGAATAACAGACGGTCACACCCAGGCCAAACACTCATTTTAGACACATTCAAATCTAGCGCTGTTATATTTTATCGTTAGATAACCAACTTCACATTCATGTAGGTAGACTAGCAAACACACATTTATGCACCACTACCGCATAACAATATATATAAACATAAATCGTATCATCTGCGTCTGTCAATTGTTTATCAAAAAACAAAATAGACTTAAGTAATTTGAAGTTTGACATTTTATATTTATTCTAAGAAATATATTTAGTGTAAAAGTGTTCCAAAGGTAAGAACAAATATTATAAATTTGAAAAATAATGAAACTATGATGTGGTTTAACCCAAATGCGTATAAGAAAGTTCGGTGCAAGACACTGTAGTGTTTTTCAAATATAGAGGTGGCCACACACTAGCGTACTTGAGCGTCATACATGTGCGCATGCAAGTGCGCACGTTGATGTTTGCCAGTGTGTGGTCAAAAAGTCGCATAGGGTAAAACGACCAGTAGTGGCACATCGCTAGTAATGGCACAGGTATCAAAAACTTGGTTTTATACGTTTAAAATTGTGCAAATGCGTAGGTATAACAACGATTTAAATATTTATATATAGTTTTGTTGGGAATCCAAGTTAATTCGGAATAAATAAAAAAGAATCCTGCTCGCGTAAAACAACTTAGTCTTTTTAATAAATAGACAGATTGACAAAAGTATTACACATCAAAAGAAAACTTGCTACAATAATACATAGTTACATAACAACTTAAAACATATAAGAAACAAGTCACTCCGACTTTATAACAATATTTCATAGCACCCTTCAAACATGCTTCAAGCGCATTTCCAACACCCCTTCTCGCTGGAGTATGTATGTATTACAGCAAACCTAGACGTGCGATAAAGAAATTGAATTTTTCTTTAGCCAATGGTTTCGTCATCACATCAGCTAACATCTGCTCCATAGGACAGTATCGGACCTCCAGTACTCCCTTATTCTGTAGATCTCGTATGTGGTGAAAACTCACGTCTATATGTTTGGTTCTCGCTCCACACTTGTCGTTCTTGATTAAGGGTATGCAACCTTGGTTATCTTCGAACATTGATGTTGGTTTCTCCATATTACCTTTCAAGTCTTTTAATAGCTGCCTAAGCCACAAAAGTTCTCTGCTTGCAAACGATGCTGCTAGATATTCGGCTTCTGTCGATGACATAGCCACTGCAGTCTGCTTTCTGCTCGACCAGGCGATGACTGAATTTCCCAATAGAAAAACATAGCCGCTGGTTGATTTTCTGTCTTCTTTGTCACCTGCCCAATCTGCGTCAACAAAGCACTTCAATTCGTTGTCCCCTTTTGACGTCAGTTTTAGCTTCTTGTCTACTGTAGAAGCCAGATACCGCATCACCCTTTTTACAGCTTTCCAATCGTAGTTTGTCGGTTTCTCTACTCGACGACAAAGCAGGCCCCCTGCGACTGCTATGTCCGGCCTAGTCACTGTGGCAATGTACAACAGCGACCCTATCGCTTTTCTATAATCCGTGTTATTTTCGAACTTGCTCTCTTCTCCTACTGATCCGGCTAGAAATCCTGGTTCCATAGACGTCGCTGCTGGTCTTGGTTCCAATAAGTTGTAACATTCTAATAACTTTAAAATTTTTGCCTTTTGGTTCAATAAAAATGACCCATCTGATTCACGTTCTATCTGAATCCCTAGATAATGGCTAACTTCTCCCAAGTCCTTCATTTCAAAATGCTGTTGCAGTTCTTGACCCACTCGTTGGCTTATTTCGGTGGATTCTCCTACTACCAACAAGTCGTCTACGTATAATAAAATATACGTAATGTGTCCGTTGATTTCCTTTCTTGAATAAAGACATGGGTCGGCATTTGCAGGTTTGAATCCGATCCGAGAAAATGTTTGTGTTATCGTTTTGTTCCAAACTCGCGCTGCTTGTTTCAAGCCGTAAATACTTTTCTTCAACTTCAATACCTTGTCTTTGGTTTCTGGCTCTATGTAACCTTGTGGTTGTTCCATAAAAATTTCCTCTTGAAGTTCTCCGTTGAGGTACGCACTCTTGACGTCTAAATGACGAACGTGTAGCCTTTTCTGCGCTGCTACACAGAAAAAAAAGATTTGAAAAATCTCCTAATACTCTAGATAATTTATCTAATGTTCGTCATTGATTTTCAGCCTTCTAATTACAATAGTTGATTTATCTAATTAGGAATAGTCAACTCATCTAATATATACATATATATCTATTATATATTATATATTATCTACTTAACTAGTCAAATTATATAATAGAAATAGTTAGTTTATCGAATGATGATTTGTTATTTTAGCAAAAACAGTACGTAAATTAACTATTTAGTTTAGATGAATAAACTAAAAATAACAGAAAATTTATCTATTTAAAATAGATTCAAAATCCTTTTATATATTTAAATTGTCTAATGTTATTAGATACTTTAAATAATTGGAATATATTAATCAACTAATAATGTTAGATGTTTTCAATATAAATAAATATATGAATTATCTAATTATATTGGTTTATAAAATAATCTAAAACATATAAATTTAGTAAAAAAATTTATTTAAATAATAAAAAATTACATAATAGTTACATATACTGTTACAAAAATGGTGGTTTAACTTAATTATATGTGCACAATAATTAATTTTTTTACAACATCTGGAACGAAACCTTACAAATGCATCTGACGAGGTTCGTTCGGATTTCTAATAGAAATTGGAAGGGACTCAACCCAGCTTTGAACTGCATTTACTTCTCTTGTGGCTAATGTGTTTCAAAACCCTAAAATGGATTAGTTTCATTAATTATATACATAAATATATAGTACATAAATATATAAAAACGTGTCAGAATCCTTTATTTTGACAAACATTCTTAGGTTATATTTTATCACAAAATCAACTTTAACTTATCTTTGAAATCAGGTATCAGGGCATCTAACATCCAAAGAATAAGAAGTCGTTCCCACTCACTAATGCCTTGACCCTCACTCATTATGTTCAAAATATGTTTGGTGTACAGACAACGCGAATATGATATATATGTTGCACAATATTATTACATTGTAGTTTACTAAACTACACAGTTAAATAAGCAACGTATTCAAATTGATCTAATTCTTTAGATATATTATCTATTTGCATTAGGTAAAACCACCAATAATATTCTTCAACTCACTCATTCATTCTTTATCAGTTCCATATATTTTAAATAGCCGAATCATCAACAACTATAGACGAATCATCAAATTTTCAGTATTTGAAACAACTATATATATTAGCTGAAAGACCATTTTAATTTGTTCTCAGAAACATATATTTTAAGTAGATAAAACATCTATATTTTTAGTTTCACAGTAAAAACGAACATTAGATAATTGATCTATTTTGTAGAATAGCCAACTAAAGTTTTAAATGCTCTAATTTTTTAGGGAAAACAGCTAATGTATTAGGTCAAATACCTATTGTTTTATTTGAACGACCTATATTTTTAACTAAAAATATCATATATTCTTCATTAGATAATTCATCTATTCAAGTTTAGTTGTTCTAACTAATATTATAGATATTTTAGCTAATGTAAAAACAACTAATTGCAATTAGTCAAATTCTCTAAAGTTTTTCTTTCTGTGTAGTGTGAGCAGTGCTCGCACCGTCTCGTGTTTGACCACTGGCGCGAACGTTTCGTCGTAGTCCTCCCCGTACTTTTGGGAAAAACCTTTTGCTACTAATCGCGCTTTATGTGTGTAGACTTTTCCGTTGCCGTCGATTTTTCCTTAAAATACCCACTTGCAGGATATTTTCCGTTTCCCCGGTGGTAACTCCGTCAGTTCCCACACCTGGTGATCGTTGAGTGACTGCATCTCTGCCTCCGCAGCAGCCAACCACAACTTCCGCTCTCGAGGTGGCAATTTGGTCATCTCGTTCCAAGTCTCGGGTTCCTTAACGTAGTTTGTACTCACCTTGTAACCAAATCGAAGCGGTGGCACATTCTTGTTCGACCGCGCTGATTCGCGTCTTTCATACTCCTGCGGCGTGTGCGGCAGAGTCCCATTTTTCTCTTCCACGTCGTATATAGTTTTGATATCTTCTGCATCTTCGTCTTCTAGCATCCCAACTGTGATATGATTTATCGGTGATTCAGTATTTGATACTGCGTTTTCTTCTTGTTTTCTTAGTGGATCCTCTTCTATTATTCTAACCGATCTACTTATTCGCACTTTGTCCGTTTTCTGATCCAAAATGCGATACCCCTCGCCGCTGTATCCCACCAGAACCCCTTCTTCAGCTTTATCATCCCATTTTTGCCGTTTTTGTTTTGGGATTAGTGAAAAAACCCTCGAGCCGAATATTCGAATGTGACGAAGTTCTGGTTTTTCTCCTGTAAATAATTCGAATGGTGTTTTATCAATGCTTCGACTCACCAATCTATTTTGTAGATATGTCGCGGTTAAAATCGCTTCTCCCCAGAAGCGGTTATCCAGCCCGGCGTCAAGCAGCATGCTTTTCGCCGATTCCACTAAATACCTATTCTTGCGTTCTGCTGTTCCATTTTGTTGTGGCGTATACACCACGGTGTATTGATGTTGAGTTCCGTTTTTCCGCAGAAATTTTTCCAGATCTCGAGACATGTATTCCCTGCCGTTATCGGTTCGTATCGCCATTGGATAACTGCCGAATCTTGCCAGCATTGCTGTAAGGTATTCCTTTATTGCATCTGCGACTTCATCCTTTGACTTCACCAACCTCACTACCGTGAACCTTGAAAAATCGTCGATTAGAGTGAGAAAATATCTATTACCGCTGGGCGTCGGCGTTTGCATCGGTCCGCACAAGTCTGAGTGGATGAGTCTCATTGGCTTTTGCTCTCTTCGCTTATTTTCGGAGAATTTCGATTCTGTTAGTTTTCCTTTTATGCAGCATTCACACGTTACCTGATGCGAGCATGGTGAAACTCGTATTCCCGTTGCGTATTTCCTGTTGATAAGATTCTTGATGGCCGTCTCGTCTCGGTGACCCATTCTACGATGCCATTGGTGAATGCATACTTCTTCTTTTGCAGCGTACGCGGTCTGTTTCGGGTTTACTGTCTTTATCCTGAATAAATTCCCGTCGATTTCTGCTTCTGCGATAACTTGCTGGTCTTGATAGAACTTACATTTGTCGTCCTTGAAAACTATTCTGTATCCTTTTTCAACAATGCGTTTAACAGATATCAGATTGTCGGCAAGTCGTGGAACGTAAAGGACATCTTGTAGTTGCACGTTTTGTACTCCATCTGTTACCTTGCATTTTATATAGCCCTCTCCAATTCCGGTAGCAGTTAACACGGAACCGTCTGCAATTTCTACTGTGCTTTTCATATTACGTAAATTAGTAAAGAAACTTACGTCGTTTGTCATGTGGCTCGTTGCTCCAGAATCGATGCACCATTTTGCAGAACTCATCGCATTCCTTTTATCTCGTGCTCCAAACGCCACATACCTAATGCTACTAGATTTTACCTCAACTGTCGGTTTTGCTGACTCCAGGTTCTTTTTCTGTTGTTCCTGGGTCGCTATGTACCATCTGCAATCGGCTTTCAAATGCCCCGGTTTATGGCAATAGTAGCATTCACGTGTCTCTTTTGTCCTTTTGTCATTCGTTTTCTGCATATCTATTTTTCTGAAATTATTTCTAAATCCGCGATTACTATTAGTTTTACCTGCAGTCATCGATCGTAGCACCACTTCTGGTTTTTCACTGTTTGCCTCGTTCTTAGCTTCGCTCCTTCTCTGGTACTCGTCCAGAATTTTTCCAGTGACATATTCTATAGTGAGATCTGCCTCGTCACGGCCCTCGAGCGCAGTGACCAATCCAAAGTATGATTCTGGTAGACTCACCAATAAAATTGCGACAACTTCTTCATCTTTCAGTGGCTTTCCTGATCCTCGCAGCAATCCCACGACGTTCATTATCGCATCGATGTGGCTGCTCATGGAACCGCTGCTGTAATGTATGCCATACAATTTCCGGCGTAGATATAGTCTGCTGCCAAACGTCGATCGCTCGTACTTTTTCGTTAATGCACTCCAAGCTTCACGCGCCTCATTGAAATGTGCGAAGTGTATCAATTGAACATCCTCAACGCTCAGCGTTATATACGCCATTGCTTTATTATTTTTCTTGTCCCAATCTGGATCTGCTTCTTCTGGTTTAGGGGATGTCATCACTTCCCATAATTCATCACGCACCAATATAGCTTTTAGTTTTGTTTTCCAGAACAAAAAATTTCCACCATTTAACATTGGTATATTTAATCTCATTCCTTCGTGCGCCATTTCGTCTTACACGTAGCTTTGTAAATGATACTAATTAAATTCCTTTTCTATTTAGTGCCTGGGCCCATAACCTGTTGGGAATCCAAGTTAATTCGGAATAAATAAAAAAGAATCCTGCTCGCGTAAAACAACTTAGTCTTTTTAATAAATAGACAGATTGACAAAAGTATTACACATCAAAAGAAAACTTGCTACAATAATACATAGTTACATAACAACTTAAAACATATAAGAAACAAGTCACTCCGACTTTATAACTATATATCATAGCACCCTTCAAACATGCTTCAAGCGCATTTCCAACAAGTTTTAAACAAGAAAAAACCTTTAGAACGTCCTTTTTTAAATTATTAATTAAAAAAAAAACGAATATTGTTTAGCGATATCAAAATTGTACTTTTCACAGCCATTTTTAGTTAGTTTACGGTTACCATAGCTTAAGCAATTACAATCATATTTACTAGAAAAACGTATTTTTTTAATATGTACCTGGTTAAATAAACTAAACGAATATTTCATCGAAACATTTCAAATGCTGAATATAGATTTTTTTTTTTTAATTCTAAAAACACGTGTTCTAGTAATTGGTATAAAATTTGGAAGAGCCACCAATAAAAAAACACTTTATGCTTACAGCGCTTTTCTATTGAGCGGCCGCTGCTATAAATAAAATAGTAAACAGAGACTCTCTGACAGTAAGTAAGTGAGGTTAGAATATTAATGTTTTTACATATTTCTTATAACAAGAACAAATTTTAACTACAGATAAATAATTCTTTAAAAAGTATGTATCAGTTATTATTTACATTATGCGTACACTGAAATTTTATTGTTTATCTCATAAAAAATAAAAATCTAAAACTTTAACTTATTTTTGTATTCGTTTGAATAAATTATTTTTATTTTAGTGAAAACTGGAAAAAACAATGACACCGTTAATAAAAAGGGTAAAAAGAAATGTGAAAAATCAAGAATTAGAACCAAAACCTCTTATACAGATGGGGCAAAACAACCTCCCTAGTTTCAACAGAGAATTGTGAAGCTAGCAGAGGTCGTAACAGGGTAGGAATGGCGTGAATGGCGGCAGAAAGATATGCCGTGTGTATGTGTTACAAAAGGATTCAGTCGTAAACACAATGTGGACGAACGAGCAGCGCACTTTTGCCGTGGAAGCATACATACATACAAAATCGCCGCCCAGCACATTTCCATCTTTCTGGCGGTGTAAATAAACAAAATTTTCGATATTGGTGCGAAAACAATCCGAGGGTGATCCACGAGAAGCCTCTGCATAGTGATCGTGTCACAGTTTGGTGCGCAGTTTCCCGAATAGGGATTATTGGGCCTTACTTTTACTACAGGAAAGAAATCGGGCAGTTACCGTCAATTCTGGGCGCTATATGAACATGCTCCAGAATTTTTTTGCCCCTGCTCTTAAAGAACTTGGTCTCGAGAATGTCTGGTTTCAGCAGGACGGGGGGGAAGCCACAGCCCACACAGCGCGGGCATCAATGCTGGTTATGAAGGAAATGTTCCCCGCGTGCTTTGTCACCCTGAGAGGAGACAATCCGCACGGAAATTCGCCGTATACCTGAAGAAATGCTTGAAAGGGTTATGCAAAACTTCAGAAGTCGCTTGCAGCAGTGTGTAGACAATGAAGGACAACACTTGGCCGATATGATTTTTAAAACTACATAAGATAAAACTGGCCATGTAACTACTTTATTTTATTGAAATAAATTTTTTGTATCTCGACTCCTTTTTCTTTATTTCACTTGCAAAACTAGGGAGGTTGTTTTGCCCCACCCGGTACACTTGAAAAAATACTTTTATCTGAAATTACAAGATGAAAAGTATTCTTATCTAAAAAAATAAAACTAGAAAAGATTTCAATTTTTCATTGTTCACAAAATTTTAATGCAAGAAAAGTATTAAAAATTTTGATGTAATATACCTATTTATAAGTAATTTTAATATATCGATTAAAAATTATTATTTAATTAAAATATCATTTGCATTATAGATAAAGAATAATATTGTTGTCGACATTTATAATTTAGAACTTTATAAATATTAAATTTAGCTTTAGATAGGTATAGTACCTCTATAATTTAAAAATTTAGAAAATAAAGCTACTGCAAGTGTTTTAGGAAATCCAAGTTAAAATATATAAATTTATAACTATATTTGCCGTGCTACTACTAGAAAGGACTGTGCTCTTAAAGGCAGCCACCGTGCCATTACTGGCATTTTAACATCAAATTATAAATTGTGAACAAAATTACCTAAAACATCAATAAACAATTTAATTTTTTTATTTTACTTTCTAAAACACTTAAGCTTTAAAAATTTTCAATTATTATATAAATATATTAACCACATTTTTTTTAATCCTCAAAAAAGTAGAGAATTTTCTTAACTGTGCCACTACTGGTCGTTTTACCCTACTTGTGCGACACGCATGTAATCCAACTTGACCGGAATACATCAACGCGCAACCATGCATGCGCGTACAAGATTGTCGGTGTGTGGCCAAACATCATGCTATATTCGCATACATTGTGAATACAGTGTCTCGCGTATTTTTGTTCAGTTCGCTTTTTTTATCGGTCTTGCAATGTCTGATTTAAAGGTGGCCACACACTAGCGTACTTGTGCGACATATATCTTTCACGTACATGTACTACAAATGTTTATACCCACAGATCTACACACTAGTTTGTCAAAAATGTTAGTTCAATAGTGCGAGATGAGTAGTGATGACGAGTATATGCTGTTAGCAGCGGCGTCCGCTACTTTCATTAAAAATAAGCAAAGGTGAAAGAATGGCTTTTTAAAACGATCAAAATATACTCATAATTATCTTATTGAAGAAATGCGTCTATATATTTCAATGTAATCCGTCATAAATAGGAGGTGCACACCTCAGGCATATGCAAATCTTAAGTTTAAAGTTTCATAATTTTTCCTTCAGCCGTTTAGCCTGTAGAGCACATACACACACAGACAGGCGTCATTCCAAAAATAGTCGAAATCGATACAGGGAAGGTCAAAACGTATATTTCCGTTAAAATCTCGAGTTCGAAATTATCATGATTACAATACTTACTTATACTGCGTATAAGAAAGTAAAAAGGATGGGAAGCTTACTGGGAATGATTAAGCAAATTTTACTTATAACGAGACACTGTCAACAAATATCTGCATACATTGAGTCTAAAACAAGAACACTTTCGCAGAGGAAAATCGAAACTGGAGAAAAATTTGTCGAGTGTGCTGGAACTTGAATCCAGAACCTACAGGTTGACAGAGCGTCGATCTGTAGGTTTTGGATTCGAATTCTGGCGACACTCGATAAATTTTTCTCAAGTTTTGATTTTCATTTGCGTAGTGTAGCATTGTTACATACAGTAACTTCTAGCACGACTTAACACAATTTACGCAGAGGTTGTGGAGAAGAGAAAGAAGTTCCTCTCCACCTGATATACCTCAGCGAAGCTATCATAACCAATAGATATAGCTCTTAGGAGAAAAGCAGGGATAACAAACGAATTAAGCCTGGACGTTCTTTATGGAAACAGAAATTAAATCTTTATTTTAAATGTATACAATAGACATATAATAATCTACAATATATTTGTATATGAAAGAGAAGTACTGTTGCAGTACTAGTGTGCAGTGTTTTCATATGTGTTCATATACACATAAAGTAAATAATCTAAAAAATGGATACGTATTATGATATATGACAAATATGTTTTTATTTATAATGCAACAAATTACGTGTATACCATAGATCCTTTTGTTCGGTATGCGTCAACAAATGATCGGTTAATAGTATTTTACGATTGAACGATATATCACAATTTGCACAGGAATATGATTTTCTCTTAGTGTGCGTCGACATGTGACAAACTAACGGAGCTTTTTTTATAAACGACTCATTGCAACCCATACACAAATACGGATTCTGCCCCGTATGCATCAACATATGAACATTCAACATAGGTTTCCGCTTAAACGATTCATCAAAAACGGTACACGCATACGGAATCTCTTCCGAGTGCGTCAACATATGAGCATTTAACTTATTTTTGTTCGTGAATGATGCACCACAAAGGCCACACGAATACGAAATCTCTTCCGAGTGCGTCAACACCCGCCGTGTTTGAATGTCAAATGTCTCATAACAATGCGAATCTTCCATATGCTTTAAACGTGTTCCTATTTGATTGACAGGCGCTGTATATAAATCTTTAGAATCATTTTCAGCGACTGTGATTTTATTGTTTGGTTCATTTATGGGTAACTGTGTTGATTGTAGATCAATTTCTGATTGTTTCCCGCTTGCTTCCTTCTTGTATTTATTGTAATCATCCAAAGTTGTGGCATCGAAATCAATTTCGTGTTTCTCTAGATCGAATTCTTGCTCCTGATCGATTTGCATTTCTAGCGGATTATTTAGTGATTCACTCGACTCGACATTAGGTGATTTATGGCATTGATTTTCATTTATTTCTTCTGGATCGATATTATTTTCTAGATTGATTGGCAATGAATCATCTAATTTTACATTTGTGTCTGGTATATGTGGATTCACTTTTGATATATTTGAGAAATGTATGTTGGTTCTAAAATCTGATTTAATTCGATTAGCGATATCTGAATTTCGTCTTGTATTGTTTCCATTGATTGTGCCTGTTATTTTCATATTGTTGTCGCGTTGCGTTCGGAGCCATTTATCGGAGTCGCGGCATTTCAGCGCGAACTTATATGACTGTTGTAAATCGTTAACACAATTACGGCAAATTTGCGTGGGCAGACCATCGTTTTCGACCGCAAACTGGAAAAGATATAAAATTGATTTACAAATAAATGCAGTTGCAGCAATAATAAAGACTAATAAAGTAGGTGTAAAATGCGAGGGGCAAAATTGGCATGAGTGTAATTGCTCTATGTTCGATTCGATTATTAAGAAGACACATTTTTGAAATGGTCAGTGTTAAAGTAATTGGCCATAGCGAATAATAAACATGTAGTAGTTTTCAAATACGGCTGTGACCTTTATTATATTGCAATAAAACGAATTTGAATGTTTGAGCACGTAAATTCATTTAAACTTTATGAGTTAGCATAATATTTTTCAAAAAACACATGTTGACAGGGAACATATAATATTTATTTCGTGCGCCATGTAACCACGTGACTTGAAATCGATCTCTGATAGGTTGAAGCCAAAAGTCGAGCAAACCAAAGTGCGCACGTGACAAAAGACGCGGGGTTCAAAAATGTTCGCGTTCAACGCTGAGAGACATGTTAACCTTATGCACAGAAAGAAAAACTTTAGAGAATTTGACTAATTGCAATTAGTTGTTTTTACATTAGCTAAAATATCTATAATATTAGTTAGAACAACTAAACTTGAATAGATGAATTATCTAATGAAGAATATATGATATTTTTAGTTAAAAATATAGGTCGTTCAAATAAAACAATAGGTATTTGACCTAATACATTAGCTGTTTTCCCTAAAAAATTAGAGCATTTAAAACTTTAGTTGGCTATTCTACAAAATAGATCAATTATCTAATGTTCGTTTTTGCTGTGAAACTAAAAATATAGATGTTTTATCTACTTAAAATATATGTTTCTGAGAACAAATTAAAATGGTCTTTCAGCTAATATATATAGTTGTTTCAAATACTGAAAATTTGATGATTCGTCTATAGTTGTTGATGATTCGGCTATTTAAAATATATGGAACTGATAAAGAATGAATGAGTGAGTTGAAGAATATTATTGGTGGTTTTACCTAATGCAAATAGATAATATATCTAAAGAATTAGATCAATTTGAATACGTTGCTTATTTAACTGTGTAGTTTAGTAAACTACAATGTAATAATATTGTGCAACATATATATCATATTCGCGTTGTCTGTACACCAAACATATTTTGAACATAATGAGTGAGGGTCAAGGCATTAGTGAGTGGGAACGACTTCTTATTCTTTGGATGTTAGATGCCCTGATACCTGATTTCAAAGATAAGTTAAAGTTGATTTTGTGATAAAATATAACCTAAGAATGTTTGTCAAAATAAAGGATTCTGACACGTTTTTATATATTTATGTACTATATATTTATGTATATAATTAATGAAACTAATCCATTTTAGGGTTTTGAAACACATTAGCCACAAGAGAAGTAAATGCAGTTCAAAGCTGGGTTGAGTCCCTTCCAATTTCTATTAGAAATCCGAACGAACCTCGTCAGATGTGTAAGGTTTCGTTCCAGATGTTGTAAAAAAATTAATTATTGTGCACATATAATTAAGTTAAACCACCATTTTTGTAACAGTATATGTAACTATTATGTAATTTTTTATTATTTAAATAAATTTTTTTACTAAATTTATATGTTTTAGATTATTTTATAAACCAAAATAATTAGATAATTCATATATTTATTTATATTGAAAACATCTAACATTATTAGTTGATTAATATATTCCAATTATTTAAAGTATCTAATAACATTAGACAATTTAAATATATAAAAGGATTTTGTATCTATTTTAAATAGATAAATTTTCTGTTATTTTTAGTTTATTCATCTAAACTAAATAGTTAATTTACGTACTGTTTTTGCTAAAATAACAAATCATCATTCGATAAACTAACTATTTCTATTATATAATTTGACTAGTTAAGTAGATAATATGGTATATGTATATATTAGATGAGTTGACTATTCCTAATTAGATAAATCAACTATTGTAATTAGAAGGCTGAAAATCAAAGACGAACATTAGATAAATAAAATATATATAAATA
>OX122910.1:8279124-8281386 GCA_944738965.1 Nebria brevicollis | reverse complement strand
ACCTAACCTAACCTAACCTAACCTAACCTAACCTAACCTAACCTAACCTAACCTAACCTAACCTAACCTAACCTAACCTAACCTAACCTAACCTAACCTAACCTAACCTAACCTAACCTAACCTAACCTAAACCTAACCTAACCTAACCTAACCTAACCTAACCTAACCTAACCTAACCTAACCTAACCTAACCTAACCTAACCTAACCTAACCTAACCTAACCTAACCTAACCTAACCTAACCTAACCTAACCTAACCTAACCTAACCTAACCTAACCTAACCTAACCTAACCTAACCTAACCTAACCTAACCTAACCTAACCTAACCTAACCTAACCTAACCTAACCTAACCTAACCTAACCTAACCTAACCTAACCTAACCTAACCTAACCTAACCTAACCTAACCTAACCTAACCTAACCTAACCTAACCTAACCTAACCTAACCTAACCTAACCTAACCTAACCTAACCTAACCTAACCTAACCTAACCTAACCTAACCTAACCTAACCTAACCTAACCTAACCTAACCTAACCTAACCTAACCTAACCTAACCTAACCTAACCTAACCTAACCTAACCTAACCTAACCTAACCTAACCTAACCTAACCTAACCTAACCTAACCTAACCTAACCTAACCTAACCTAACCTAACCTAACCTAACCTAACCTAACCTAACCTAACCTAACCTAACCTAACCTAACCTAACCTAACCTAACCTAACCTAACCTAACCTAACCTAACCTAACCTAACCTAACCTAACCTAACCTAACCTAACCTAACCTAACCTAACCTAACCTAACCTAACCTAACCTAACCTAACCTAACCTAACCTAACCTAACCTAACCTAACCTAACCTAACCTAACCTAACCTAACCTAACCTAACCTAACCTAACCTAACCTAACCTAACCTAACCTAACCTAACCTAACCTAACCTAACCTAACCTAACCTAACCTAACCTAACCTAACCTAACCTAACCTAACCTAACCTAACCTAACCTAACCTAACCTAACCTAACCTAACCTAACCTAACCTAACCTAACCTAACCTAACCTAACCTAACCTAACCTAACCTAACCTAACCTAACCTAACCTAACCTAACCTAACCTAACCTAACCTAACCTAACCTAACCTAACCTAACCTAACCTAACCTAACCTAACCTAACCTAACCTAACCTAACCTAACCTAACCTAACCTAACCTAACCTAACCTAACCTAACCTAACCTAACCTAACCTAACCTAACCTAACCTAACCTAACCTAACCTAACCTAACCTAACCTAACCTAACCTAACCTAACCTAACCTAACCTAACCTAACCTAACCTAACCTAACCTAACCTAACCTAACCTAACCTAAGCTACTCGTCTAGGTAGATGACATCTGCATATGACGTCATAAGCATCCAACTCTAACACTACCCTATCTGTGTGTCAACAGTGCTTGTCCGTAAACTCTCCCCTACGTCACAAGCATCCAACTCTAACATTACCCTATCAGTGCGTCAACAGTGGCTGTCCATAAACTCTCTCCTACGTCATAAGCATCCAACTCTAACATAACCCTATCTGTGTGTCAACAGTGGCAGTCCGTAAACTTAATCATACGTCACAAGCATCCAACTCTAACATTACCCTATCAGCGCGTCCATCAGTGGCCGTCCATAAACTTAATCCTACGTCATAAGCATATCACTTTAACATTACCCTATCATCGTGTGAAACAGTGGCCGTCCATAAACTTAATCTTACGTCATAAGCATATCACTCTAACATCACCCTATCATCGTGTCAAATAGTGGCTGTCCATAAACTTCTCAAGGTCACCCAATCATCCCTATATAACATTACCCTATCTCAAGGTCACTCTCCAATGATATACACCTAACAGTCCATAAACATTTCAAGGTCACACAATCATCCCTATGTAACACTACCCTATCTCAAGGTCACCCTTCAGTGACATACAGCCCTTAAAAACACCTAAACATCACCCTATCACTATGCGGCAACACGCATTACACACATGTATGCTCTCTCATCCACTTAACACTAAACGCCAACGTCCAGCAACCAGTGTGTCATTAACGGACATAGAATTTCGCGCGCCGCGGCACAAAAAAATGGGACGAACAGAGTGAAAAAAAAATGGCGCGCGACGTAGGCGTTTTTTGTTAATCAGTATTTATGTTTTTCAACATCTCAAGGTCACCCCATATCATCCCTAGTCAGTCCTCAACCCTAAACACT
>OX122910.1:8046624-8274124 GCA_944738965.1 Nebria brevicollis | reverse complement strand
TATTAGATATCGAATGTATTTGTTGTATTGAGATATTTTGCAAAAACCTCATCATCATCAACAACAACATCAACAACAACATCAACAACAAAACTATTGCATCTATGATTCATATTCTAATTCATTCGAAATCATTACTAAATTTATTCGTTTTTGCAAAATATCGTCAATTATGATCAATATAAATGTTACATAAGCTTTCGGAAAGACTTTTGTAAAGAAATATCTGCTTGAGCTGCATCCAAGGGCCGTCATCGGAGACCGCATCAGTGGAAACTTGCACCCGACGACTCCACAATGCAGAACGACTGGTTCCTGTTGGTTGGTTGGATGTTTGGATGGTTAGTTGATTGGTTGCTTCGTTGTTTGGTTGATTGGTTGGTTGGTTGATTGATTGGTAGCTTCGTTGATTGCTTCGTTGGTTAGACACTGGTCAAAATTATGATTCATTACAGTTTTATGGTATTGTTTATTTACTTATAATTGAATAAAACATTGATATTGAATCGTTTTTACATATATATGCCAATTTATAGATTGATATCCACACAATCCTTAACTACAACTCATTCGCTTGCTACAAACTAGATGCACGGTGCATCCCTCACTCTAACTTCCTCCCGAGAGGCCCATACAACATCCACAATCATTCGATATTAATCCATTCATTGGCATGCTCATTTTATTTCAATTATTTTGCGTTTCAAGTTACATCTAACTTTGATTTATACTTACAATTTTCAATTGATGTCATTGATCATGCTGGTTTTACATTGATTGCATCAAACAGCTTCGTTTTTATCTAAATATTAACAAAATAACAAGTTACAATAATGATCATGTTGCTAAATTATATATAGAATTGTTTTAAAACCCATTAACTTCAACATTTCTAGTGCCCAATTACTCTACATTACTATATCATTGTAAAAGTCTCAAACAAATGATTTACGGAAACTTACATTGGTTTGGCTTATAGCGCGGTGCTTCCGAAATCGATTCCTCGCGAATGATTGATTTTTAGAGGCAGCACAGCTGCATTATCCAAATAAACCAAGTTGTTAAATCATTCTGAAACCAAAATAAATAGTTGTAGATTAATGTTCCATATTGGATGTGTGATTCACCAAGAAATTTACCAAAATTAAGAGACTGTTTATCATCAATTAGGGTAAGAATCAGATGTGGTTGTAAGATTTTTAATAATTACAGGAAACAGTTCTGTTGTGAATTGCAAAGTGTTATTCTCACCATGAAAGTGACCAAAATTAAGATACTGTTTATCATCAATTAGGGTAAGAATCAGATGTGGTTGTAAGATTTTTAATAATTACAGGAAACAGTTGTGTTGTGAATTGCAAAGTGTGATTCTCACCATGAAAGTGGCCAAAATAAGAGACTGTTTATCTTCAATTAGGGTAAGAACCAGGTTTGGTAGTAAGTTTTTTAAAATTAACAGGAAACAGTTGTGTTGTGAATTGCAAAGTGTGATTCTCACCATGAAAGTGGCCAAAATAAGAGACTGCTTATCATCAAGTGGTAGTTAGTTTTTTAAAGATAACTGGTTGATATTTACTTACAATTTTCAATTGAAGAAGTTAATCACGCTTATTTTTTGCAGTAACAACCAATATCTATTGATGTACTAGTTAAAAATCCATCTACATCTGTTGTTCATTC
Source organism: Nebria brevicollis (assembly GCA_944738965.1). NCBI lineage: Eukaryota > Metazoa > Arthropoda > Insecta > Coleoptera > Carabidae > Nebria > Nebria brevicollis. The sequence continues at coordinate 8,272,444 of OX122910.1, read as the reverse complement.
ACACATATCTTTGATACGTCCATCTCATTCGGAAGTTCGATTATGACTGCAACAAAAATAACAAATTATACAACTATTCCAACGTGTTCATAGTTCATTCTTTCATTCATGTATTAAGTAACACATAGGCGTAATATTTCACAATAAATATGTAACCGAATAAAATTGACATGAGTGTTCCTATTACGTAAAACGGTTTCATCCATATTTATTTTCAACTGTTTATCTTATTTCAGGTAATTTGTTTATTTCAGTGTATATTTAGAAAGGTTTTAAACTAAACTATGTTTCTGTAACATCTGCTGTCAGCTGACGGCTGAGTTTGTGTTGAATTCGTCGATACAAATAAAACTGTTTGATCAATGTTAATTTTCGACTGTTTCAAGCTTATTTGATTGCAATCTATTGACTTTATATTTCGCGCTTCGTTGATGATCATTATTTGTGACATAAATAACAAAGAAGTGTTATATTATTAGTGTGAAATGAAAAACAAGCAAACTGTATCAATATAAACGTTATGTTTTAATTAATTGATTTACGCAAGCTTACACTGGTTTGGCGTACAGCGCGCTGCACCCGAAATCGATTCCTCGCGAATGATCGATTTTTAGAGGCAGCTCACTGTATTATTCATATAAACCAAGTTATTAAATCATTCTGAAACCAAAATAAATAGTTGTAAATTAATGTTCCATATTGGATGTGTGATTCACCAAGAAAGTGGCCAAAATTAAGAGACTGTTTATCATCAATTAGGGTAAGACCCAGGTGTGTTTGTAAGATTTTTAATAATTACAGGAAACAGTTATGGTGTCAATTGCAAAGTGTGATTCTCGTCAAGAGGGTGATCAAAATTAAGAAACTGTTATTCATCAGGTGGTAGTTAGTTTTTTAAAAATAACAAGTTGATATTTACTTACAATTTTCAATTGAAGAAGTTGATCTTGCTGGTTTTTTGCAGTAACAACCAATATCTATTGATATACTAGTTAAAAATCTATCTACTTCTGTTGTTCGTTCATACACACATCTTTGACACGTCCATTTCATTCGGAAGTTTGATGATGACTGCTACAAAAATAACAAATTATACAACTATTCTAACGTGTTCATAGTTCATTCATTCATGTATTAAGTAACACATAGGCGTAATGTTTTCACGAGTTCTTATTACGTAAAACGGTTTCATCCAAATTTTTTTTCGACTGTTTATCTTATTTCAGGTAAATTTCTTTATTTCAGTGTATATTTAGAGAGGTTTTAAACTAAACTTTGTTTCTGTAACATCTACTGTCAGCTGACGGCTGAGTTTGTGTTGAATTCGTCGATACAAATAAAACTGTTTGATCAATGTTAATTTTCTACTGTTTCCCCAGCTTATTCTATTGCAATTTTATTCTATGAAAATGATATCTATTGACTTTATATTTCGCGCTTCGTTGATGATCAGTATTTGTGACATAAATAACAAATGAGTGTTAAATTATTAGTGTGAAATGTAAAACAAGCAAGCTGTATCAATATAAACGTTATGTTTTAATAAATGATTTACGCAAACTTACATTGGTTTGGCTTATAGCGCGCTTCATCCGAAATCAATTCCTCGCGAATGATCGATTTTTAGAGGCAGCTCAGCTGTATTATCCAAATAAACCAACTTGTTAAATCATTCTGAAACCAAAATAAATAGTTGTAGATTAATGTTCCATATTGGATGTGTGTGTTTCACCAAGAGAGTTACCAAAATTAAGAGACTGTTTATCATCAATTAGGGTAAGAACCAGGTTTGGTTGTAAGTTTTTTAAAAATAACAGGAAACAGTTGTTGTAAATTGCAAAGTGTGATTCTCAACAAGAAAGTGGCCAAAATAAGAGCCTGTTTATCATCAATTAGGGTAAGAACCAGGTTTGGTAGTAAGTTTTTTAAAAATAACAGGAAACAGTTGTGTTTGAATTGCAAAGTGTGATTCTCCTCTAGAGAGTGACCAAAATTATTATCATCAAGTGGTAGTTAGTTTTTTAGAAATAACTGGTTGATATTTACTTACTATTTTCAATTGAAGAAGTTGATCACGCTGGTTATTTTGCAGTAACAACCTATATCTATTGATATACACTAGTTAAAAATCTATCTACTTCTGTTGTTCGTTCATACACACACATCTTTGACACGTCCATTTCATTCGGAAGTTCGATGATGACTACTACAAAAATAACAAATTATACAACTATTCTAACGTGTTCATAGTTCATTCATTCATGTATTAAGTAACACATAGGCGTAATGTTTCACTATAAATGTGTAACCGAATAAAATTGTCATGAGTTCTTATTACGTAAAACGATTTTAATCCATATTTATTTTCGACTGTTTATCTTATTTCAAGTAACTGTATATATTTAGAAAGGTTTTAAACTAAACTTTGTTTCTGTAACATCTAACGTCAGCTGACGGCTGAGTTTGTGTTGTATTCGTCGATACAAATAAAACTGTTTGATCAATGTTAATTTTCGACTGTTTCAAGCTTATTTTATTGAAATTTTATTCTATGAAAATGGAATCTATTGACTTCATATTTCGCGCTTCGTTGATGATCACTATTTGTGTGTTAGATTATTAGTGTTAAATGTAAAACAAGCAAGCTGTATTAATAAACGTTATGTTTTATTCGTAATAATTAAAAGAATCAAACCGCAAACTTTTTCCATTAATTTGAATTATTCATATTACTCGTTGTCAAAGTATTATCAAATTTAAAATAAATTAATTAACTTTAAAACGATAATAGGATCTCCGAAACCATCACGTTTTATCGTAGGCTTAATATGTGTACTGCTATTTAATTATGGTACCGTTTTATCGTGGTATTAGTATGTGTACTGATATTTAATTATGATTTGAACAAAATATTAAGTTACAATTATAAATAAGTTGCTAAAATATATAGAATTGTATTAAAAAACTATCAACTTCAACATTTCTAGTGCACGAATACTCTACATTGCTATTTTATTGTAAAAGTCTGAAATAAATGATTTACGCAAACTTACATTGGTTTGGCGTATAACGCGATGCTTCCGAACAGGATTCCTCGCGATTGACCGTTATTTAGAGGCAGCTAGCTGTATTATCCAAATAAACCCATTTGTTAATTCATTCTGAAACCAATGGATATTTAAATAGTTGTTAAACAATGCATGTATACGTTATACTATCTAAATAAAGTAACAAAAATGGTTGAATTTACTTACAATTTGTAATTGACGAAATTGATTACTTTGATTGTACAAAACAGCTTCCTATTTATCTATATAGAAGCAAAATATTAATTTACCATTATAAATAAGTTGTTAAAGTCCCAGATAAATGATTTACACAAACGTACATTTGTATTATTGATCCGAATTGGATTCTTTGCGATTGGACGATATTTGAAGTCAGCTTTGCTGTATGATCTATTGATATACATCTATAATCAACTAGTTAAAAATCTATCTATATCGGTTGTTATGTGCAAATGTACTCACCAGGTAATTTAGTATTACTAGGGGGCTGATCTGTCTTCAATATTAGCATATTGTACGCACACACAATCCACTCACTACACAACATACTGCATACAACTTTGACACGTCCATTTCGTTCGGAAGTTCGTTGATGACTGCAAGAAAAAACAAATTATACAACTATTCTAACGTGTTCATAGTTCATTCATTCATGTATTAAGTAACACATAGACGTAATGTTTCACAATAAATGTGTAACCGAATAAAATTGTCATGAGTTCTTATTACGTAAAACGGTTTCATCCATATTTATTTTCGACTGTTTATCTTATTTCAAGTAATTTGTTTATTTCAGTGTATATATTTAGAAAGGTTTTAGACTAAACTTTGTTTCTGTAACATCTGCTGTCAGCTGACGGCTGAGTTTGTGTTGAATTCGTCGATACAAATAAATCTGTTTGATCAATGTTAATTTTCGACTGTTTCAAGCTTATTTTATTGAAATTTTATTCTATGAAAATGGAATCTATTGACTTTATATTTCGCGCTTCGTTGATGATCACTATTTGTGTGTTAGATTATTAGTGTGAAATGTAAAACAAGCAAGCTGTATTAATAAACGTTATGTTTTATTCGTAATAATTAAAAGAATCAACCCGCAAACTTTTTCCATTAATTTGAATTATTCATATTACTCGTTGTCAAAGTATTATCAAATTTAAAATTAATTAATTAACTTTAAAACGATAATAGGATCTCCGAAACCATCGCGTTTACAGTTTTATCGTGGTATTAGTATGTGTACTGATATTTAATTATGATTTGAACAAAATATTAAGTTACAATTATAAACAAGTTGCTAAAATATATAGAATTGTATTAAAAAACTATCAACTTCAACATTTCTAGTGCACGAATACTCTACATTGCTATTTTATTGTAAAAGTCTCAAATAAATGATTTACGCAAACTTACATTGGTTTGGCGTATAACGCGATGCAGCCGAACAGGATTCCTCGCGATTGACTGTTATTTAGAGGCAGCTCAGCCGTATTATCCAAATAAACCCATTTGTTAAATCATTCTGAAACCAAAGGATATTTAAATAGTTGTTAAACAATGCATGTATACGTTTTTTTATCTGAATAAAGTAACAAAAATGGTTGAATTTACTTACAATTTGTAATTGACGAAATTGATTACTTTGATTGTACAAAACAGCTTCGTTTTTATCTATAAACAATCAAAATATTAATTTACTATTATAAATAAGTTGTTAAAGTCTCAGCTAAATGATTTACACAAACGTACATTTGTATTATTGATCCGAATTGGATTCTTTGCGATTGAACCATATTTGAAGTCAGCTTTACTGTATTAACCAAATAAACGCAGTTATTAAATCATTCTGAAACCAAAGGATATTTAAATAGTTGTTAAACAAAGCATGTATACGTGTTTCTATCTGAATAAAGTAACAAAAACGGTTGAATTTACTTACAATTTGTAATTGACGAAATTGATTACTTTGATGGTAGAAAACAGCTTCGTATTTATCTATAAACAATCAAAATATGAATTTACTATTATAAATAAGTTGTTAAAGTCTCAGCTAAATGATTTACACAAACGTACATTTGTATTATAGATCCGAATTGGATTTCTTGCGATTGAACGATATTCGAAGTCAGCTTTGCTGTATTATCCAAATAAACGCAGTTATTAAATCATTCTGAAACCAAAGGATATTTAAATAGTTGTTAAACAAAGCATGTACACGTTTTCCTATCTGAATAAAGGAACAAAAACGGTTGAATTTACTTACAATCTGTAATTGACGAAATTGATTACTTTGATTGCACAAAACAGCTTCGTATTTATTCATAAACAAACAAAGTATTAATTTACTTTTATAAATAATTCGTTTAAGTCTCAGATAAATGATTTACACAAACGTACATTTGTATTATTGATCCGAATTGGATTCTTTGCGATTGAACGATATTTGAAGTCTGCTTTGCTGTATGATCTATTGATATACATCTATAATCAACTAGTTAAAAATCTATCTATATCGGTTGTTTGTACTCACCAGGTACTTTAGTATTACTAGGGGGCTAATCTGTCTTCAATATTAGCATATTGTACGCACACACACTCCACTCACTACACAACATACTGCATACAAGTTTGACACGTCCATTTCGTTCGGAAGTTCGATGATGACTGCAAGAAAAAACAAATTATACAACTATTCTAACGTGTTCATAGTTCATTCGTTCATGTATTAAGTAACGTACTGTTTCACAATAAGTGCGTAACCGAATAAAAATGACAGCTGTGGTACATGTGTTCACATGAATTCCTATTACGTAAAACGGTTTCTTCCAAATTTATTTTCGACTGTTTCAAGTTTATTTAATTGAAATGTAACATCACTTGTTCATCTTAAGCAGTCCATTAATGTATTTCAAGTAAATTTGTTCTTTTCAGTGTAAATTTAGAAAGGTTTTATACTTAACATTGACGAATACTCTACATTGCTATTTTATTGTAAAAGTCTCAAATAAATGATTTACGCAAACTTACATTGGTTTGGTGTATAACGCGATGCAGCCGAACAGGATTCCTCGCGATTGACCGTTATTTAGAGGCAGCTTAGCCGTATTATCCAAATAAACCAATTTGTTAAATCATTCTGAAACCAAAGGATATTTAAATAGTTGTTAAACAATGCATGTATACGTTTTTTTATCTGAATAAAGTAACAAAAATGGTTGAATTTACTTATAATTTGTAATTGACGAAATTGATTACTTTGATTGTACAAAACAGCTTCGTTTTTATCTATAAACAAACAAAATATTAATTTACCATTATAAATAAGTTGTTAAAGTCTCAGATAAATGATTTACACAAACGTACATTTGTATTATTGATCCGAATTGGATTCTTTGCGATTGAACGATATTTGAAGTCAGCTTTACTGTATTAACCAAATAAACGCAGTTATTAAATCATTCTGAAACCAAAGGATATTTAAATAGTTGTTAAACAAAGCATGTACATGTTGTCCTATCTGAATAAAGTAACAAAAACGGTTGAATTTACTTACAATCTGTAATTGACGAAATTGATTACTTTGATTGTACAAAACAGCTTCGTATGTATCTATAAACAAACAAAATATTAATTTACTATTATAAATAAGTTGTTGAAGTCTCAGATAAATTATTTACACAAACGTACATTTGTATTATAGATCCGAATTGGATTTCTTGCGATTGAACGATATTCGAAGTCAGCTTTGCTGTATTATCCAAATAAACGCAGTTATTAAATCATTCTGAAACCAAATGATATTTAAATAGTTGTTAAACAAAGCATGAACATGCTGAATAAAGTAACAAATACGGTTGAATTTACTTACAATTTGTAATTGACGAAATTGATTACTTTGATTGTACAAAACAGCTTCGTATGTATCTATAAACAAACAAAATATTAATTTACTATTATAAATAAGTTGTTAAAGTCTCAGATATATGATTTACACAAACGTACATTTGTATTGTTTATCCGAAATGGATTTCTTGCGTTTGAACGATATTCGAAGTCAGCTCTGCTGTATTATCCAAATAAACGCAGTTATCATATCATTCTGAAACCAAAGGATATTTAAATAGTTGTTAAACAAAGCATGTACACGTTGGTTTCCTATCTGAATAAAGTAACAAAAACGGTTGAATTTACTTGCAATTTGTAATTGACGAAATTGATTACTTTGATTGTACAAAACAGCTTCGTATTTATCTATAAACAATCAAAATATTAATTTACTATTATAAATAAGTTGTTAAAGTCTCAGCTAAATGATTTCTATAATGATGCTTAGCGTTGTTTTATTCGTTATAACTAAAAGAATCAATCCATATAGTAAATTGCCATCAACAAATTTTCCGTTAATTTGAATCTCTGAATCCTTAGCGTTTTATCGTAGTCTTAAAATGTGTACTGCTATTTAATTATGGTACCGTTTTATCGCAGTCTTAGTATGTGTACTGATATTTAATTATGATATGAAATAGACAAAAAATTTAACTTAATTAAACTTACATTTTTTTTATATTGTTCCCTACTGGATTTCCCACAACTGATCTGTATTATCCAAATCATTCTGAATCAAAACGATATTTAAATACTTGTTAAACAATGTATGCGTTGTTTTATGTCCCTAATTGTGTCTGCACGTGTCAATTTTCATGTGTGAAAATAAAGCGCACCATGTCATTTAAACGTTAAATATAACACTAATGAAATGCTTTATATTAATTTGCAACTCAATACAATAGTTAGAATCATTTTTACAAGAAGATTACGTTGGATTACATTGGATGTTGTTTATTATTTATTGTTTAGATTCAACACCGGAATGACATCATCACAACGGATATCGTTTACATTTTCAAATTCGCGATGCTACCAATGGTGTAAAAAACCCTAGTAACTCGGTAAAAACGCGCCAAGAATACAAACACAAATAAAAGTTCGACTTGAAAACGTACATAGAAATAATACAGTTTAATCAATTTAATTCTATATAAAATGGAATCTATTGACTTTATATTTCGCGCTTCGTTGATTGATTCATATTGCTAGTTTTATCGTACTTTTAATATGTACCTACTGTTATTTAATTATGATACCGTTTTAACATTAATTTTAATAAATATTCCTACTATATTTAACTATGTTTTATAAACAAATGTATGGTTTGAATTATAATAAAGAAATTCGTTATTTAAACACTATGCATTGAATTCATTTATTCACAAGTTCAATCCATATTGAATGCAACTACAAATGTTACCAACACTAACCGTGTTCATAGATGTTCATTGTTTTATGTATTTTATATATATTGTTATAAATATTATAGGTAATTAAAAGATCCATGCTGAATTAGATTAGGTACTCACCAGGTAATTTAGTGTTACAATCCAATATTCGCACATCACACAATCCACACTCACTACAACAACACACTTCACACAACTTTGACACGTCCATTTCACTCGGAGGTTCGATGATGACTGCGAGAAAAAACAAATTATACAACTATTCTAAATTGAACCAACACTAAACGTGTTCCATTATTTCATGTATTAAATAGTCGTAATGTATCACAACTGACAATTCGTAGATACTAATAAACGTAATGTTTTACAAAAACTATATATCGTTAGTCTCATGTAGTAATTTTGAATGATTCATATTACATCTTTACAACGACTTTAGCAACCTTGAATCCATAGCGTTTTATCGTAGTCTTAATATGTGTACTGATATTTAATTATGGTACCGTTTTATCGTACTCTCAATATTTTATATATTAATAATGGTACCGCGTTTTATCGTAATAATTGATTTATTTACTTCTTTAGCTTACAGTTGTTATATACAGTACAGTATTTCATTTCTATTTATGGTAATAATATTTAACTATGTTTTATAAAAACAAATGTATGGTTTGAATTATAATATATAATAAACAAATTCGTTATTTAAACACTATGCATTGTATTCATTCATTCATACGTTCAATCCATTTTGAATAAATTAAAAAAAACAGTATCCCACCATAAATGGATGGGTTGGGCTGCTTTGGTCTTGGTGCCGTAGTTCCTGGGTACTCGTTTCTTCCTTAATCGACGTTCCAGGGTCCTTGCTTCTTCTTCCTCCATCGACGTAGTACCCTCGCCGCACCCCTCTAATTACAAACCCCATTTACTATTACGCAAAGGCAGTCACTGATCCCTCCGCCCCCCGTCCACTCCCTGGAATAAAAAACTGGGGAGTGGGCGGGGGGCGGAGGGACCAGCGACTGACCTTGCGTAATTTTTATAATTGATAGCAAAAAATTAATAAAAAAATAAATTTATAAAAAAAATACATATCAAAAGTTAAAACAATAATAAACCCCCTAATGTTTCTTCTTTAGTTCGTGTCCTTCTGCTGTAACAATAGAGAAAGTCCTTCAGTATCAAATCGTTCTATTTTGTAAAAGTTATTTGAAAAATATTGAAAATTTATTTGACTTAAGGATTTCTCATTCGTTCATCATTCAACAATGCATAGTTATGATTATATATAAAAAGGTGTTTATTATCTGAAGCATTTGTTTATAAACCACACCACTAAAAGATTTTTTTTGCAAGAACAAATTATTACTAGTTTATAATTCAAAATCAAATTTTAGTTTACTCATGAATTGTTAATTAGGTTTTGCAAAATATTATATCTTTTGTGGTCACCACCACTTTATATACATATTAATAATTCATATAATATAAGTATTTCTATTTGTTCCAATATTGAGCTGAATCCTCGGAAAGTAATTGGAAGCTGCATCCATGGAAGGTATTTGATGATTGCAGCCCACGATTGTAATGTGGAATAGCTGGATTTTATTGTTGCTCATAATTAAAAGCCTTCTATAATAAAATAAAATATAAAAAAGATAGATTGATTATTATGGTTTAATTAGTACGCTAGTTAATGATTGTTAGAATATTTAAATGAAAATCAATACAACAACAAACTTAATCACAGATATAAAATGGAATGCCAATTTTTAGACTGATATCCACGCAATCCCAAACTACAATACATTCATTCGCGTGCAACACACTAGATATACGCTACATATACAACACACACACGAATCACAATCATTCGATAACTAATCCATAAATTGGCCTCCTCAAAATGTTTAAATACTTGTTCAAGATTGCATTATTTTTGATTTAGTTGTAATAATAAATAAGTTGATTCAACTTACAATTTTTAAATAATAGATCGGAACCTCACTTTCGGTTTCTATTGTTCTGGATTACCCTGGACTTGATCGATATTTAAAAGCAGCCTTTTCAATATTCTGTAAATGTACATACTTGTTAAGTATTCAATCAATAATGTAATAAAAGTATTTTTACGATTGTAAAATATTTATTTAAAATGTTGGGATAGACTTACAATTTAGATATTGATGAAAAGAATCGCCTGTCGTCTTTGATTACGCCAGATTTACAGTGATTGTATAAAACTGCCTCGTATTTATCTATAAACAAAATACAAAGTTACTATTATAAATAAGTTGCTAAAATATATAAAAATGCATAATAAGTCGTTAAACTTTTTGTTGATTGATCAACGTTGTTTAAATAATATTGCTAAAGTATCAAATCAATGATTTACACAAACTTACATTTATTTTATTGATCCCAACTGCATGCCACGCTATTAATCGATATTCAAAGGAACCTCTGCTGTATTATTCAAATATACACAGGTATTGTATCGTACTGAAGAAATAAAAGGATATTTAAATAGTTGTTGAACATATATATGTACAAGTTACATAATACTTACAAATTGTTTGGGTGTGAAGCGCCGTTTTCACATTTAGTTTAAAACTTGAACGATATTTGAAGGCAGCCTCTCACTGTTCTGCAAATGTATGCAGCAAGTTATATAAATAAGGTAACAAATAAAATATTGAAATAACTAGTTAAAAATCTATCTATATCTGTTGCTATAATTAGAATTAGGTACTCACCAGGTAATTAAGGGTTACAAGGGTGTAGGTCTATATCATTCATCTCCAATATTCGCATATTGTACGCACAAACAATCCACTCACTACAGCACACTGCACACATCTTTGACACGTCTATTTCATTCGGAGGTTCGATGATGACTACTAGAAATGACAAATTAAACAACCATTCTTAATTGAAATTAATGTTACCAACACTAACCGTGTTCATAGTTTCATGTATTAAGTAACACATATAGACGTAATGTCTCACAATAATTGTGTGACCGAATAAAATAATGTATGTATATGTATAAATAAACGTAATGTCTTATTCGTAATAATTAAAGGGAGCAAATGACCCAAACTATAAATCGTTAGTATCATATAGTGAATTTACTCTGTTTGCACTCAACAAATTTTCCATTAATTTAAATGTTTCATATTACTAGTTGTCAAAGTAAAGTAAAATTTCAATTAAATATCTTTAAAATATCTGTATCTCGCATACTGTATCTCGCATACTGTATCTCGCATACTGTATCTTACATACTGTATCTTACATACAGTATCTACGTGTAAATGAGCTCTTAATGTTTACTAATATTTAATTATGGTACCGTTTTATCGTGCTCTTAATATGTGTACTGCTATTTAATTATGGTATGGCTAGACATTCATTTTATTTGAATATGACAGCCTCTAGAATATAGATATTTTCACGAATGCAATTCTCAATTTGGTATTTCCGCGTTTTCCAGTAGTTGTCCCAACACCATCATGTGTTCCCAACATGAAACATAAAAACGCAAGAGTGGTTACGTGTAAAATCCTGCAATTAAACATACTTGTTAGGTTTTCAATCAATATTGCAATAAAAAGGGTTTTCAAGATATTAAATATATGCAGGATATATAAATAAAGTAAAAAATATACTTACATTTTTTGTAATTGATGGAATTTGATTGTACTGGATTTACCAACCTATAACGGCTTTGTCTTTCTGTATAATTAAGCAAAATATGTAATTATTATAATTTAGTTGCTAAAATATATAGAGTTATATTAATGCGTGTAAAGTAACAGCCAATATCTATTGATATAATCTATAATGAACTAGTTAAAAATCTATCTATATCTGTTGTTAGAAATATAATAAGTAAATAGAAAATACATGCTCAATTAGATTAGGTGTGCAAATTTACTCACCAGATAATTTAGTGTTACAAGGGAGTTGATCTATAGCATCCGCCTCCAATATTCGTATTTTGTACGCACATATACAAGCCACTAACTACAACATAATGTACACATCTTTGGCACGTCCATATCATTCGGAGGTTCGATGATAACTGCGAGAAAAAACAAATTATACAACTATTCTAAATTGTACTTAATGTTACCAACACTAACCGTGTTCATAGTTTCATGTATTAAGTAACACATATAGACGTAATGTCTCACAATAAATGGGTGACCGAATAAAATGCCTCCACTGACAGTTGTAGTACATGTGGGTTCACATGAGTTCCTATTACGTAAAACAGTTTGATCAAAATTAATTTTCGACTGTTTCAAGCTTACTTAATTGAATTGAACTATCACTTGTTTATCTTAAGTAGGCCATTAATGTATTTCAAGTAAATTTGTGCATTTCAGTGTATATTTAGAAAGGTTTTATACTAAAGATTGATCGTCTAACATCTACTATCCGCTAACATTGCGTTGAATTCGTAGATACAAATAAAACGGTTTGATCAATGTTAATTTTCAACTGTTTCAAGCTTATTTAATTGAAATTTAACCCTATAGAATGGAATCTATTGACTTTATATTTCGCGCTTCGTTGATGATCACTATTTGTGACAGAAATAACAAATGAGTGTTAGATTATTAGTGTGAAATGTAATACAAGCAAGCTGTGTTAATAAACGTCATGTTTTATTCGTAATAATGAAATCAACAAATTTTCTAATAATTTGAATGATTCATACTACTAATTGTCAGAGTAAAAATAAATTTAAAATAAATTAATTAGGATCCTTGAATCCATACCGTTTTGTTAATATGTACTGATATTTAATTATGGTACCGTTTTATCGTAGTCTTAATATGTGTACTGATATTTAATTATGGTATGGCTTATAACATCCAAACTTATTGATTTATTTAGCTTAATCCAAGTGGCGTGCATAATTTTTTCAAAAGGGCACTTTTTTCAGATCTCCCAAGTGAACAATATCGATTTGAAAAACATATTTTTTTATTAAGAAATAATTATATTATATATTTAATAAAAATTACATAAACAAAAAGTATAAAAATTTTACTACTGTAAAGATAAAATATATTCTACACATAATAATTGTACACACACACCCACGCACACATAAATATATATATATATATATATATATATATATTTTTTTTTTATTTTTTTTAAATAGTGTCCAAAAACTACAGACTCTTAAACAGTAATAAATTGTGGAAAAAGAAACTAACAAACTCTTAAATAATACTCAAATTTCAGTCTGTTGTTTTTGGAAAGGATATTTACCAAAAGTGAACGTTAGGCCCAATATCTATTCATTTGCGACCTGGTTTAGTCATTATAAGTACGAATGCAATTTGAAGAAAATTCAGAGCAACCTAAAATTAATTTTTTGTCTCTTGAAATAAAATGAAATTTGTACAAGTTTCGAAAATTCGAAAACTATTAGAGTAATAATATTGTTGCTTTGATAATTTTCTGGTGTTGTTTATACTACGTTTGCATTTATATATATGTACAAAAAAGTAAATTTTTGGTAACTTTATACACTAGTTGAAAGTGTACTGTTTGTTAATCTTATAGTTTACTATATTTAAAAAATAAAATCACAAACGTGCTAGACAAATATATATATATATAGAGAGAGAGAGAGAGCGAGAGAACAGGATACAATCGTCATTATTATTCCATATATGTACATGTATCGGTGTCAACGAGCAATGATTGATTAATTGGTAGTTTTGTTCTTAAAAACCGATTTCAAGTTGGTAAAATATCGAAATTATTTATTTTTCTTAATGTATTTTTAAAATAAATATTAAGTATGTTTGTATTTAATGATGTAAAACTATCATTATTTTATATAAACTTGAGTTGTTTCTCGCAAAATAAGTAAATGTTATTTTCGATGATCCAAAATTAATATTTTATGCAATCTTAATATATGTATATTTGCAAACACACCGATACTATACTACTATACAAATAAACTGCATTTTAAAATATATGTATGGCAAAAGTATTAACAAAATTTGTACATTTCTCTAAAACAAACTAAATTCTACGTAAAAGCACTGACGACATAGTCTAAAAATTAAAAGTTTCAATATTTCATATTAAGATCACTTGCGGAACGGAGATACGTATAAGATCACTTGTTTAAAACGAATATTAAACAAAAGTCATAATAAAATTAATTAAAATAAGAGAAATAGTAAATGAATTACTTTTCCATCAGTTCAAATAAAGATCACTTGTTGAAATTAAAAAGTAAAAAATATGTTGTGTAGAATGAATGTAGTAGGTATGTAGTATGTTCCTAACGATTCGTTGGTTCGTAAAAAATAACAGTTTACTTTACAAGTAAAGTGTATGTGTATTGTATATGTATGTATGTATTGTAATTTGGTATTAAAAAAAAGTGAAGCTGTTGATTTGAGGTGTTATTGTTGGGCACAATAATATATTTGGGATAAGTTAAATACATTTAAAAAACAATTGGTGGTAGTTGTTGTGGTTACTTGGTTGTTTTGGGTAAATGGCGTTTCATATGAAGGGCGAGGTGGTCGCTTCGCGCGAATGAACGTTCACATACGGAACACCGGAATGGTTTCGCTCCGGTGTGTTTCCGGTAATGGCGGGTTAGTTCGTCGGAACGTGCGAATCGCCACTCGCATTCTGGCCACTGGCACTGGTATGGTTTTTCGCCTAGAGATATAATGCGAATTGAAATCTAATCGTTATGTTAACTGTAGTTGTTGTTGTTGTTATATAAACATTTATTACCTGTATGTATTCTTTGATGAGCTTTCAGGTGTGAACTTTTTGTGTAGACTTTTGAACAACCTGAAATGATATAAGTAATAATTACAATCGTAATACATATGTATGTACATACATACATAGATAGATAGATAGATAGATAAGATAGATAGATACTTTACCCATAAAATCACAGTGATGTACTCTTCTTTTCTCCAATTCAGGATTATTCCTCCTGTTATATTTTGGCCCTGTTTGCTGGCCTAATCTGCCATTCGTCGCCGAACTGGAGACCAAATTATTTACAACAGGGACAGGATACGGGGGAGGCGGCGTCCGTCTTGGCGGGCCTTGCATTGTGCCTCCGGGAGAGCCGGGTTCCGAACTGGGTGGCGTTAGTGGCGGGACATACATTAGCCGAGACATTGGGGGATACAATGGGGCAATGCCAATTTGACCCGGGCTGCCATATTTGTTGAACTGTTGCGTCGGTTGACTCGCTTGCGTTGCAGGTTGAGTTGGCTGTAGTGAGTTGTTTTGATGATGGTATGGTGGTTGTGGTTGTTGATGGTGTGAGGTGCCGTTTTGGTAAGGTGATGTTGTTGGGGTGTTCATTAAGTGCAGAGTTGGGGATGATTGTTGAAGAATCTAAATTAAAATAAACCAGCACATGTAGGTATATTAGACATTAGTCTGTCGCTCTATCTGTCTGTCTGTCTGTCTGTCTGTCTGTCTGTCTGTCTTGACCAAATGAATGTACCTTTTCTGTTTTTATTTCCAACGGGCTCAGTAAAGGTGTTGGTGCACAAGCAACGATGTCGTCTGTAATTTCTAGTTTAACGTGAGTTGGTGTTTGTTGTGATCCATTTAGACTGGAAGCCACCAGGGTTCCGACGCCTAACATGTTTGCATTTTCTGGATCTATGTTCTGGATGCTGGATGCAATGTCTTCCCATAGTGGCGGCCTTAAGAATACATCGTCATCTGTACTGGATAAAGTCCGCATGGAGACATAACTCATTGCACTAGAAGCCTGTTGATGTCTAAACGAACCAAATTCATACAAATCTGTTGTATGTACATGCATGTTTTTAAATTATACCTTTGTATGTGTGACTGGTGGTGTGGTTCAAAAAATTCGTCGATTTGAGAGGCAGACTCGCGGCGAGGTTTATTTTCCAAATCCACTGCCTCCTCGCCTAGGCGCTGCAGTCGATCCAGTTCCTGTTTGCCCAGGAATGATTCCAGATCAGTGCTCTGTAATGACAACAAATTAAATAGTCTCTAGAAAAATGATTTAATATCTATATATATATATATATATTATATTTGATTGATGCTAGTTGGTTAGTTGTAGCTAAAGTGGATTATTGTTGCGGACAAAATACTTGTGGGTAGCATAAAATAATAAATAAAAGAAAAGAACCAACGTCCCATTGTTTGGGCATCACCCAAAACTCAAAGGTTGGACATTCATCAGGTGCAGACAACCGCAACACTTCTTTTCGACTGCACGCACGCGTATTTTGTGAAAAAAAGAAAATGAACGCGCAGCACGAGCGAACGAGTGATCTTTGCCTTTCACCATGTACTAATTACCATACAATGCGTACATACATAGAAGACTTTTATAAGAATAGAAGACACCATGCTGATTTACTCACAAATCTACCTCCACCAAACGCCTACAAGAGAATAATATACAATGTCTGTCATCATGGCACAATAAACTAATCATTACTTTTATAAGAAAATTAATAAATCAGATCAGATTCAAATACTGTTGCTTGATTTGTTGTTATGTACTAGGTATGTGTTATTTTTCTGTATGATATTTCTCTGTTTTCATCTGCTGGTGGTCATTGGTACTTTGGGACTTTTGTTGACTGATGTCGAAGCGTGTTTTACGAAGTGAAAAACAATGGCGTTGTATAATTATTAGTTATTTATTTATCAACAAATACAACAACTGTCAATCATTAGGTTTTTACAACACTTTTCACTCTATTGTTTGGATGAATACAGTTGTCTGTTACAGCTTCATTTATATTACTTTAATAACCTTTAGTTGTAGTATGCGATCGGGAATATTTTTATTTACAGTTCATTTTTTTTATATATAGGTATGTATACAGAATTTTAGCATTTCTGAAATTAGTTATAAATAAAATTTGAATTTGTAATCGTAGACATTGTAAAGAAAACTCTTTATTTTATTTATTGCATATCATATAATAAGTTGTATGAAGAACATATTCGTGAATGTAAGATATAATTTGTTTTTGGCCCAATAAATATTCTATTTAGTTCCTGACTAGAAAGTAGGACATACGTACATACTATATCTTAAAAACGGTATATGACTTAAAAATATGGTTGTTAAACAAAAGTTGTATGTATGTATGTATGTATGTATGTATGTATGTGCATGTTACATATTCAGAAGTGTCAATTGTAGGAACTACATATATGTACATATATTTTAGTTAAATAAGTAAAGGCGTTCTTTATGAATCTGCACATGTGCATATAGTCCAGGAAACCGTCTGTCAGAAGAGGGTATTAAAAAGACTAACATTGGAGACACGATTCGCGGTTGGTTATAATAATAATGTGTATATGTAGTACGTATGTGCATACATACATACATACATACATACATACAATAATATATATAATAACTGTTCAAGTCACGCGAGCATCCATATAGTCAGCAAGTTCACCTTAGTAACCCGTCTCTCCCCACTTCAACACCACATTACCGGTCAATCTATTTAATTAAAAGTGCATTATCTAGTATGTACCTATATACAGTCAGGTGTTATCGCACATCATACCACTATTACTACATGGTATGGCAGGCAAAAGGGTCACAAAAGGTCACGAATGGAACACTCTTCTTCTGCATGCTAACAGAAGGGGGGGACTGGACTCATAATTACAATATTACAAAGCGAATTAAATGCTTTTCGAACGATAAATTGTGGTTTGATACGACGAGCTTAAATAATTGGTCGGTCAACTTTACTTGCAGCAATGAATTTATTTTACATATACGTAAATGTATGTACCTATGTAATAAGTAAATTACTTGAATGGTGAAGAATAGGTGTAACTTTTCGTAAAATTTTAATAAACCTATTGCTATATTGTAATTTTATACATATATACATATGTGTGTATTTACAGTGCTTATCTAAGGAAAATATACATATACTTACATATATTTATTTAAAGATAAGTATTGAAATTGACAAAAAATATGGTTAATATTTATTTTGAAATTGAACATATTATTTTAAATAAAGATACGAGTGGAAGGATGTTTTCTAAATTTGACGTTGTTTTGGTAATAAATTATGTGTACGTACGTACGTACATACATGCATACATACATACATACATACATGTTGTATGTTTATAGTAAGTAATAAGAGTTATGGCTGAACCATCAGGGCATGTCTTGTGTTTGTTGTTCATCAACCCTTAGTCGATTTTTAATAGTAATATGATGATGATGTCATATATTCTTACAATAATACAGTATGCGAAAACTATCAAAAAAAAATTGTGTTTCTTATCGTAGTATGTATGTATGTATGCATGTACATTCATACGTGATGATTCACGGTGGCTCCGGTGTGCACACTCACTACATAGAGGTCAGGCCAGTTGCTCGGGTGTACGCGTGTGCTGTGCACTGCGCCGGGTACCGGATGATGAACGAGCATGATCACATCATGTCACGCGCACACGCTCAACACGCGAACGTATGGGTCAAATCATCTGCCATGGGCTTTTATAGAGACGAGAAATAGATTCATTCTTAATTCCCTAATAGCCACTAATATCTAATGGTCAAACATCAAAATATGTATCGGATATATATATATATATATATACATATGTATCTATTATATCCGATACACATATGTTGTGTATGTATGTATATATAACGTTGCGCACGTTTTAAACAAATTATGTATATATTGTTCCTAAATAGTTTACAGTAATACATACATACTTAGATATTTCATTGTAAGATTTTTTTTCCGATTGCAAAGTTTCTAGGAAACATACTAAGAATTACGCTTAACTTATTACGGAAACGATTTCTTAATTGACCATAAAATAATCTGCAAATAACCGTCTCAGACATAAATCTATACACCTTGGTATAACATTGCTTTGGAATGTCTCTCTTTGCGAGATAAAATTGTTGCTAATATGCTTGAGGAACAACTACATACTACATATGTATTTAATCATATTTTCAGATATTGTTTATGACTTTTTGTACGAGTATTTTACGATTTATTGAGAAGACACCATTTATGATTTTGTACAAAGTTTCAAATATCTTATGAAATGTTATAGTATTATAAAAGTTATTGCAAACATCTATTGAGTGAAATGAATGTTGATTAGTAAAAAAAGATTCAAAATTAATTGAAATTGATACACGCTGTCATTATTATTATTATTATTATTAATACACGCGCGCTAATGTATGTATGTATGTATGTAGGTACATACATACATGTATGTATTTATGTAAAGGCATATGTATAGTGTGTATATGTATAAGTTGACAAAGCATTTAGTACCTATTAGTTAGGGTGACAGGTCCCTTAGGGTTAAAAGGAGCAAGTAATTGGGGATGTACATATTGGTCTAGAACGGAGCACATTGCTTTAATAGTCTTTTTTGACGTGCATGCGATCGTTATCAAATACATTAGTATGGCGTAACCACAGATTAGGGGGTGATTTTTATCATTTCGCTGAGGGGAAGCGTCCTTAAAAGCTATTATTAAATTATAAAAGGTGTTAACTATACATACATACATACATATGTATACTATATTACTAATAGTGACAAACTTCTATTTACCACGAAATATTCATATTCATACATACATAATAATAAAATTATGTTTATTTGCACTATTTATACTTTAATAATAATAAGAGACGAATAAATCATAGATATTGAAAAACTAAATAAAAATAATCTACTTATTTTTCTTTTATTTTTGATGTTAGGCAACTGGTTTAACGGTAGTTTAAAAAGTTGTACACCCACACACGTGCCACCTACCTAATCTATTTTATCTGTGCTTTTTTCTTTTTACTGACCGAATGATACACATAAATCAGTCGTCTCAACAGCGAACTGGTTTCACTTTTGATTTCAAAATAAACCAAAACGAAATTTGAATTATTTGATTTCCTTTACTTTTAATACAAAATCTTTTCCCTTATTTAGATTCATAAACAATTTTGTTAAGTATAGTATTTGTGATTTAAAACGTAGTAGTAATACATATTTGTTATAAGGAACTAGAGAATATACATACTATGTACTACATACATATGTACATACATATGTAAAAATTAAAGCAAGTGCTTGTATTTAATATAGTATGTAATAAGTAGGTAATAGTTTGATTCGTCGTTTTTTTATTGTTTTTAATTTCAAGTTGATAAGGATACGAAATAATAAATAAATTGTTAAACTGTTTTTTACGTCAGATGAATAGAAGAAACATTCTGAAACCTTTAACGGAATTGACTATTTGTCTGTGACAAACGGATATGAATTTATTGGGTGCTAATATTTGCTTGTATTTAAGTATTTTTCTTTGTTTTATACCGGTATACTATAATACATAAATGTTCTAATCTACTTAACAACAATTTATGATATTTACCAAGATAATTGTATATCTAACACAAATATGTTCCATAAACATCGTACATACATATATACTTTATATGTATGTATGTACACATATACATATGATACACAGCATTGAAATTTCCAAGATTTTATACGTTTATTACACAATATATCTCCGTGTTAAACTCTTAGGCGACAGTTAATGGCAGATTTAAGTGTAAAAATACTCGTGTAGGTCCAGGGCCACCCATAATACAATACTATATGTATATACATATGTATGTATATATATATATATATACATATATATTTGTATGCGCACAATTACTTACGCACAAACACATTGTCATAATCAACACGTGCTCAGTCAGAAAAGATTGTCGGTTCTTTTGAATAGAGTCTAGATCAAATGTCTAATAATAATTGAGCATATGGCTCAAACGGTGAAACATAGTCATTATAGGCATGAGAGAATAGAATGCCGTGGGATATTTATTAGACGAATGACAATTGTTTCAAATCTATAGAATTAGTTTAATTGTTATGATTTAAATTTCACGAGTAACCGAATCATTCTTGATATACATACATATGTACATACATACATACATACATATTTATATGTATGTATGTATGTATGTACATATGTATATTCTTGTAAAAGTTATAAAATTAGAAACTAGAAAATACTAATATAATATAATATTGCGTTGTGAGAACACAAATTTCTTTTCTGCGCCCAGCCCTCCAGCTATAGGTCAGTCAATACGCCTCTGACGTCATGTGTATGCACAAAAAATCTTTTGCTTTAGTCCAAAACTTGAAGCAATTTGTTTATTTTTTTTATCTAAACACTCACCATTTAACCATGAATACGAAGTAAAAATATTCTCGCTGCACTAGGTATATGTTATTGTTGACATTTTGTTTGGACATTTATAAAAACAAATATTGTTATAGAAATTGTAGACATAATAATTACAATATATATGTATGTATGTATGTATGTACACACACATACTCGTGTAGTTAGCTACCGTTCAAAATTAAATATTTCAATTAAATTTATAACTATAATTATCGCCTACCACCATATGTATACATATAGGTGCATAATTTCAAAACAATTTGTTATCAACAATGTACCACTTAGACATATTTCTCTGAGAATCTTCATATTATTAAATAATACTAAACAAATCGAAATGAATCAATTTTACGCTACCATCCCCGCGCTTATACGTTTTGATTTTCATTCAAACATTCATGAGTGCAGCAAAAGGTAAATTTTTGAAATGAATTTTAAAATTATTTTACATTGAAAGAAGAAGATTCAGGGAAATATTTTATATCTTTGGTACGTATGTACACATATATGTATGATTTATCTATGTTATTTCATCAGAGACAATAATGAATGATGAAATCAGTAAGTACAGAAAATAAAAAATAAAAGTTTTCTAGTATCGTATAATACCTAATAATTGACTGTGGGAGATTTAAATGCATCCATATGTGCATATGTACATACATACATACATATGTAGGTAGATAGGTACTCCTCAATTGATGATGGGTATTATATGTCCCATTACAATTTCAATGCATTCGGAATGAAGTCAGAGCGGACGTCATACCATTCGGTAGCGGTGCACAAAGTGATCTGTCACGATAAACTCAAATCGGTTGGTTGCTACTTGATTGACTCTATTTTTAAATCTACAGGAGGATGCGAAATTATTCATAACAAAGCATCATCGCTTATCACAAGCATCTATCTCTTCAGACTCTGAGTAAATAATCTTCTTCATAGCTAGTATGTATGTATGACAAGTTTCCAACACGTATGTATGTATGTATGTATGTATGTACATATATATGTGTACATAATACGTATCCTCTTTTTTTTTTAATTCCGTGTCTAGCTACTTGGTACTCGGACTAATAGTGGGTTTATACAGAAAAAATTAACGCTACATTTAACATTAGCGCTACATTTAAGGCTAAGAAAAAGATAAACACCATGTTAACCAATGTTGTCGTTTATACAGAATTTAAGACTACATTTCTTTTTAACGCTAAGCTAACAAGTTGGCCAACTTTTATCTTTCTTACTAAGAGAGATGAACAAAACCTCGTTCTTTCTTTGCCTAAGATCAGTTCAGTAGGAAAAACACATTGCGCAAGCGTTACCGGGTGCACATGTGTTGACAAGTACAACATGGTTTCGTCCAGTTTCGTTTCGTTTATCGTCCGATACACCAAGTGCTCTATTTTATTATTGGTTTCGCTTTTGTTTTGTTATATATATATTGTTATTTTTCTATTTGTTTTTCTATCGTCGTTATTGTTATATTAACAATGGACAGCGATCTTATTGACAACGTAGAAAAATACACTATACTGTACGATAAGAGAAGTGTGGGCTTCCGCAATAAAGTAAGCAAAGAGAATGCATGGAGAAGTATTGCCGAAGAGATGGGTCTAACAGGTATGTGATATGCAACTAAATTTGCTTGTTAAAAGTTAAAATAAGACGATGTTGTAATTTTGAATTTATTCTAGTTCCAGAGTGTGAATCCCGATGGGCATCTTTGCGGTCTCGCTATGCCACCGAGAGACGTTTAGACAACAAAGAAGCTTCGGGCTCTGCAGCGTCCACTCGGCCCCAGTGGGTTTGGATGGAGCGAATGCGATTTTTGGAGCAGCACGTGCGAACAAGAAAGTAATATGGAGTAATAAATATAATAATAAAGATGGAAATTAATGCTTCCTTTCATTTTCAGGACATCTGGTAGTATTTACCTGAAAGCGTGTGTAGACACGCCGTCACCGCAAGATAGCGAGATGATGTCGCCATCTATCTCGATAGATGAGGGGCTGGAGGGCAACACCAGCGAGGACAATTCGATAAGAACCGTCCAAGATTTGACTCGACAAAAGTCTTCGGATGGAGCCGGACCGTCCGGCTTGTCAAAGTCAAGGGAAGAATCGCGCCCAAGAACCACCACACCCAAGACGCCCACCACTTCTGATGGAGCCGGTCCATCAGGTCCCGCTAGTCACGTCGAATTGACTGAGATAATAAGACGCGACCAGAGGGGAAAGCGAAAAATGCCTGAGACGCCCGACGCGAGCGTAGGAGGCGCGTGCCAAGCGTTGGCTAGTTATTATACCGGTAAGACAAATGAAGAGGACCCCGACATTATATTTGGGAAAAGTGTTGGGATTTTGTTAAAAAGTTTATCGCCAAACACGAAAAGACTTAGACAGAAAATAATTATGGACGTTGTTTTTGGGATGAACAGTGACTATTAAAAAATATATATATTAAATACTTTTTATTACATTGTTTTATTTGAAAATACTTCCAGTTTCTTTTCTTTTTTTCCTCAAACACAACATAACATAACATAAGTTTACTTCTAAATAATAGTTAATAACAATGATAATAATAATAACACAACATAACATAAGTTTACTTCTAAATAATAGTTAATAACAATGATAATAATAATAATAGTTAACTTCTAAATAATCTTTAATAATGTATTGAACTGAAATAACAACTAAATTACTGTAATTTTAATCTAATAGTCTGTCGGCATAGAACCTCTATCAATGAGAGATTCTTGCCATGGTACTGAACCAAATGGACTTATAAAATAATTAGCCAAATGTTCTCTGTATTCCCTCACAATTCTACTAGAGTTGTTTGCCCCCACGCGACCAATCGATGTTAAACTTCGCTCTTCTCTCCAATGTCCATAGTGGAAAGTCCCTTCTTCGTCCACAAAATCAGCAAAACCTGTTGGGCAGTATTTACGCTCAGAAGGCGGCAAATCCATCTCACTAGATTGGATATAATTGTGTAATACCACAGCTGCTTTGGTGAATAATTCACAATTCTCCACGTTAGCTATTATAGGCTTCCTGAAAATCCGCCATCGTTGGGAAAATATACCGAACGTATTTTCAATACATCGCCTTGCCCTTGATATTCTATAATTAAAAATACGCTTTCGGTTATCCAAATGATCTCCGGGGTACGGACGCATTATTCTTGTATGCAAGGGGAAAGCTTGATCGGCGACTAAGAAATACGGCAAGAGTGCCTCACTTCCTGGTAATGGTTTTGCACGAGGCATATTGATTCCGTTTAATTCCTCATGCATAATCGCAGAACCAAAACCTGAATTTTTGAAAATAGGGCTATCGTGATTCGAACCCGCACCACCGATGTCCACCATTGTGAAGCGGTAGTAACTGTCGCATACTGCCATTAGCACAATACTATGGTGCTTTTTGTAATTAAAAAATTCAGTACCAGAATATTTTGGTGCTTGAATGGCAATATGTTTACCATCCAAGGCGCCGATGCAGTTAGGCATATTCCAGCGTTTATAAAAACCATCTGCAACGCGAAGTAGATCTTCTTTGGTAGGGGTTTTCACATACATAGGCATTAGTACTTCCCACAATAGTGCACATGTTTCTTTTAACACTACGTGTACTGTCGTTTTTCCTATATAATAGTCCCACGCCAGCTGCTGCATGGAACAACCTTCCGACAGATAACTAAAAAAAAACATTCATGTTGAAACTACCTTATAAAAATATATTTCATGTATTTCCTTACTGTAATGTGATGGTCAAACGTTCTCCAGGCGACAATGGATTTTTTGATACAGTCTTTTGTAAATAAGGCTGCATCAATTCTAATAAATGATCGTAGAGCGGGACGCTCATACGCGTGTATTTGAAGAATTGTTCCCTATCCAAGTGTCTCAATTGCGTGATGAGATTTGCGTAATGCCCCTGCTGTAATCGAACTCGATTTAGGGGCCGAACTTTATAGCGCCGTGTTCTTTTTTCCGCAGCTTTTTTTGTTTCCAAATATTTCGCGCACGTAAACAAAAAAAGAGCGGCCGCATGTTCGTCTCCCGAATCCATTTTTATTTAAAGAAAATAAAAACCACAATATTTGTAAAAGTAAGTAAAAAATGTTTTCGCAAATCATAAAAATATAGCCTCAAAAAACAAGTTGACACTTGCAAATGTCAAACACGGAAACCAGTATGCGCATGCGCTAATTTTGTTAGCTTAGCTGTATAAACGCCAGTTTTTCTTGTTAGTAAAATGCAGCGTTAAATGTAGCGCTAATGTTAAATGTAGCGTTAATTTTTTCTGTATAAACCCACTATAAATCTGATTAATCGATTTGTTTCTGACAAGATTTGTATTATTCCAATTTAAGCTCAGCTTAAGAAGTGTGTAGGCTTATTTGATTGAAATCAAAATCTACCATTATTATTATTATTATATTGCAGAAAAGAATGACTCGAAATATATTTTTAATGCGATTCGAAAATATTATTTTACTGGTTCATTTCTTTAAGAATAATTGTTACATATGAATATACAGGATACATATATGTACATATGTACATACATACATACATACATACATACATACATACATACATACATATACATAGTATATGTATGTTTGTTAGTTAGTTGTTCAATCAATGGTAAAATGGTTTAGTTAAAAATAAAATTATTGAATTATTTCTATTCTAGACCATAAGCCTATAAGTTGAATAAATACAGACAGACGGATATGGATGTGCAATGGATCTGGGCGCGTAACTTAGTCCGCGCGTGATGTACATACGTACATACATACATACGAGTGTGCGTGTTTAGTGGTACCGCCTAGTGACCCGTTGCTGTATGTATGTATGTATGTATGTATGTGTGTATGTATCTACTAAAGATTATTCTTCGTGGCGTAATTATCGTCATAAACTATGCCGCAAACAAGTGACCCGTATCGCAAGACGTATATATGTATGTATGTATGTAAGTCTGTATGCATGTACGTACGTACGTATGTACATATGTGTGACCAGTGGTCCCCATATACAGGCACGGTTCACGTGTATTTTGCTAAATATAATATTTTTTGAAATTTCAATATTAGTTATTTTGGTGGACACAGATATTAATAATTAATTATTGATATCTGAAAAATATTTAGACAACTATAAATATCTATATTTGAAATACATATAGTATGTACTATGTTAATTAAACATACAAGTGTTAAATGGAGCCTAAGACTCCCTCTGACTAGTTGATAAATGCCATTTACGAAACATTTGAAAAATGTCCTCAACGTATAAGAGAGTAGACCATATACATACATATAGTATACCTACATAGTACATACATACTGTTGGCTAGAGAACAGACAATGGATGGAAACCTGTATATTACCTAAGGTAAACCAAGAAATAAGAAAGTGGTCTGTTGGTTGGTTGGTTGGCGTGGGTGTCTTGGCTTAGTATAGTATTATGACCAACATAAACACTATTTCACTCACATTCATCTGCGTATAGATAGCTGTGATATACAAATACATGCATGCATGCATACATACATACATACACACACACACATACATACGAATATTTCTGTTAGGCCATTGTGTCTGCTCTAGTCTATGACCAGGCCAGCATGGGAGCATTTTGAAATTAAATTTTCAAATTCTAATATGCCAAGTCACACCATTGATCCTATAGTTATTATACATACATACATAGTATTTATTGTGTGATTCGAAACCATCAAATGAAACAATAAGATTAGTCATTGTCGAAAATCATTCAATTCAAATCACTAAACATTGATTTCTTAACTTGAATCATGTATGTACATAGTATGTATGTATGTATGTATGGGTTTTTACTTTCTTATATAAAGTAGGTACACATACATATTTACGTATGTACGTATGTATGGTACCTATACTATGTATGTACACACATACATACATACATACATACCTAAATAAGTATTCTACTAAATCATGTTTAAGAAAAATTGTTATTATACAAATTAAGCAATATTAATAGATTTTGTATTATTTGTTCTAAAATTTATTTCCATTGTCGGGAAATAAAAACTACTACATATGATGTACTATGTATATACATACATACATATGTATATATGTATGTATGTATGTACATACTATACTACATAAATAAATTTGAAATAATTTCTGTTCTTTATTTAATTACTAAAGCGTCAATCGAAAATAAATGATATACATACCATAGTATAAATATAATTATGTACATACATATGTATATTTTGTATCAAAACTACCAGATAATATGTCTAAAAAAATACATTTTCTAGTGCCTGAAAACATATAGTAAATCATTTCTTCTGATTTGAAAAGACTTGTAGAGAAATTAATATTATTCTCTCTAGTCAGCTGCAATTTATAAAGCGCCTGTTAACCCTATACAGGTGGGTGGTCTACTAAATAAAAGTTTCAAATACACTGTTTTATGGACTGCATGAAAGAATAGATGGTGGTTTGATCGTCGGACAGCTACATTTCTCAATTTTATGTTCAGAAGCACTTATAACAAATGGTTGTCTTTATTTTTGAGCGACGCTCGATCTTTCAATTGTAATTTGATACTTTCTACAACAAATATTTTATGGAATCGTTGCAAAAAAAAAAAACAATTAATGTATGTATGTATGTATGTATGTTGTGGTCAAGAGACTTCTAAGAATATGTTTATTGAGGAATATTCAATTGTTAGTTTCGAAACGGAAATATTTATTTAATGAATAATACTATGTATTTGAATTTATTAATGTTTTACTTTGAAACTAGTTGTTTTTAGGACCTTAATTGTTAATATTTATTACATAGATAGCCACAGTGAACTTCAAGTCCATTCACAGACTTTTTACGCCCACTTATCCATTGTCCATAGAGTATGGACGACTGGAACAGAATGGATGCTAATAATAATAATCATAAGTTGTGCACAACGCGGAGCGGAGCAGGCAAAGAATTGCTCATAGATACCATATTGATTACACTATACTTGATTCCACTTTGATCTCTTCCCCCATTACTATCCTACACGCTAAGAATTGTTTTCAATTGACAACCAAATCAAACTGTTATTATTATTATTATTATTAACACACGTGCTTGCATTTAGTGGTTCTTTTCAAAATGTCGTTGTCGAATGTTTCTTTTCTAACCGTGGGCTTTTCTGCCAGCCTATTTTATTGGCATACCATCGAGTGTTCGTTGGGTGCAAGTAGACTGAATTGAAAGTGGAATTATTTGTAGGTGCTTCTCGAATGAATGGTTGAGTTTGCAGCCGGTGACTGAAGATGATGTATTGAATCGGGTTAAATTATGATTGTATTGTGCAAATAGAATACGAATGGGTGGGCTTTGACTTTTCAGTGCCCATAGCCGTTTACATACATACATACATATATAATAATGATAATAATAATACATAATACATACAATGTATGTATATACATATGCATATTACTATTTAAGCGCGTTTGTTTGTGACGGATGTATGCTTAGGGCTGTCTGGGTCTATTGGGGTGGTCGCATCCATTCTTTATAGGAGACACCTTTAAGGTTTATATTTTGGAAATGAAAGTTTTTTTTTAAACTTAAACTATGTTTTAACGTAGTACATACCTACATACATATGGAACTAATTGACTGATTTTGTTTGAAACATTTTTTAAAGCTAATAATAATAATATTGACCTCAACGCATTTCCTGCTAATAAGATAATTTTTCTTATTTGCCTACGGAATGCACGAAGAGAACTAACTGTCTTGTAGAATGAATAACAATATAAATTTATTGAGCAATAAAAATTAAGATCACAGGAATAGTTTTGAAAAAAATAATAATAACATTAGCAGCTACTATTTTGAGTCGTATCGTAAATTATTTTATCCATAAATGGGCAAACAACAACAACAACACTTTCTGATTTCGAGATAGATAATATCTTCTAAGAAATGCGAGTGCGGTTTCAAATGGTGAAATTTGTTTGATCTCTTAAAAATTAATAAAAATATATTGTCAATTGATCAGGGAATCAAAAAGGATAATTAGGAAATGTTTATAAATGTAGCTTATTAAATAATCTCTTTTTTATTATGTTTGAATATATTTAACAAAGATCAAGTAGTGTCCTTCAGTTCAGTTCAGTATGGTACATATGTATGTATGTATGTTAGTTGATATGGTTCATGTTTCCGGAATTTAAACTGGTTTTTTAAAAATAAACATTATTTGTGCGTACGATTTTTTATCTTGATTTTTTTTACCAAATCATAAACTTTAATGTGGCTGTTAGTGCACAATTAACTATTTTGTAGCAATGAATTTGATAAATACGTAAAAGCATTTGATTTCTTTGAATACTTAAAAGGTTGTGTCCAGCACGTGGCAGCAAAATAATTCCATGTGGAAATAACTAGTGTAAAATAGCTGTAAAGCGAAACCAGTCCTCAATTACAAAATCTATCTCAAAGAAACACTCATAATAACGTAAGGATGATATGGGAAAGAATAAAAGAACTTACAGAAGACCAACATTACGGTATTCTTCGTGCACTGGTACGGTTCAACACCCTGACTATATATAACTATATATATTTATATATATTTATATATATTTATATATATATTTATATATATTTATATATATATATATATATATATATATATATATATATATATATATATATATATATATATATATATATATAAATGTTTGTGTGTGTGTGTGTGTATATGTGTATGCATACAGAATGAGAATTTAGTTGGTGTAAATCAGGCTCACCTTTTTTATGAATGAATATTCCGACCGGTTCGGAGTAGCTGTATTATAAATATATTTTTTGTTAAATTTAACAAAGATCCATATGAAATAATGAAAATTATTTTATTAGAGATATATGTATATATATATATATATGTAGTTAACAACAAACATTCTTTTATTTTCCTATAACTAATACGTATAGGTATGAACAAGAGTTAGAATTGAATTAGAATCAGAATTTCTTTAGGTCCCTAAATTAGTATCTTTTAAAACTGAAAGCCAAGTGTCCAGATAAAACTGTAGGATTGCGGAAGTAGCAGAATTTTTTACTATCAATCAAATCGCAATAAAAAAATGTATTATTTATTTTTCTCACAGAATCACCGTTAGCTGTTGAGATAACATATCTTATGTCCACACATACAAGTTATTATGAAGAAATGTGTTTCTTAATATTTCATCAACAACTGAAATATTTCAACGGCATGGCATGGCATGGCATGGCATAAAGAACAAAAATGTTACCAAAAGTGTCACTGAGAGAGAGAGAGAGAGAGAGATGTTAGAAAACACGTCGAAAATGATCTCTTTCTTTCGCTACGCATTCATAATGAGCTGGTGGTGCATACAGATGCACCTCACGTAACTAGAATTTTACAGGGAATTACTTGACCAAGATTCAAATTAGATTAAACTGTCTTTGAATATACATACATACATACATACATAAGCCAACATACAATACATATAGTATGTAGATATATTACTTGGGCAAAATAGTAATTAAACATAAAATCAACAATGGCATATGAAATAGTACTCGTACTTATATGTATGTAGGTTCTTAAGCTGCCTATACGGTGGAAATCTTTAACATATTGTTATGATTATTAAACAAAATAAAAATTTTAAATTAATTATCATTTCTATATTCTATACTCCATATACCCATATTTGATAGATTTTTTTATGTTTTAAATTATTTTGCGTCACCTTCGAAATGTCGTGCGCAAAAGTTGTCTCTGCGCAAAACTCTTATTAAGTTTATTTGCAACTATTCAAGGTTACAAATACGAGATTCAATTTTAAAATGTCACATTGCTCAAGTCATTTGGTTAAATTATCATTTTTCTCATACTAATAAATCAAATAGGTACATATAGTATATATATATATAAGTGTGTAAAATTTACTTAAACTGATCGATTAAATGTACCTAGTTAATTTATTCGTCGAGAGGAAATATCTAATTTGAATCAAGTTAATGAGTTAAAAACAATTTTTTGTTTAATTATTACGACGGGATATGCTAAAGTGTGCCTTTGATAACTATGGTTAAATTAACAGTTACAAGAGAGCTTAGCTATTAAATATGAAATTTAGCATTTTGATTAATAATTTATTTTTTGTAATTTAAAGCTGATTGTTTTATTAAATAAAGCGAAAGAGCATCCGCAGTGCCTCGTACTTGACTTTCTTATACATACATAGTAGCTATGGTGGTAATAGTTGCGAATCAACCATAACATTTAAGTTAAATGTAGAGTATGTATATGCTAAACTTGGTGTGATCCGGGATATATACCTACACATTATTTTAAGTTACTTGTTTGTTTTGAGGGCGTCCCGCTGTTTCGGTGTTGTGTATCACTGTGGGGGTCATTTTGGTCTCCATCCTGTGCCATATCAATAAGGCACGCGTTTATAACACACATGTGTAATATGTTATATATATTTATATATATTTATATATATATATATATATATATATATATATATATATATATATATATATATATATATAACCTTTAAATTTTATTTAATTTAAGTAAAATGAACAGTAAACTAAATATAAAAATTAGCTAAACAGAATTAAATGTGATATTTAAATAGATATTTACACCGCTGTTAAATAACAATATTTTTCTAGAATACTTTAGACATTCTATGTAATTTTCTTTATTTTATGCTTAAGTGTGACCGCCAAAGGCCAAGGTTGACTTGGTTTAATATTACCAATAAATATTTCTCTGCGTTCCACGCATTGTTTGCGGAACATACTGTAGGTCACAAGAATGATAGAGATAATTAGCATTTTCTAACGCGAAGGCTACCTGTTATAAATATATATAAATATATATAAATATATATAAATATATATATATATATATAATCGGTGACCTTGCTCTTAAAAATATTCAAACGTAAATGAGTCACTAATTTTTGGCAGAAAATTGCCAATGCGAATAATCAAATAGCTAATTAATAATGAATATACTTAAGTAAAAAATGCCACTGAAATACATATATTAGTCAGTATATAAAACGATTTAATAAAAACCGTTGGCTTATTTACAAATAGATCAAGTTGCAATGAAAAAGATCTCTATTGAAATTACGACCACCCATGCTCTTTTACGTGTATACGCTGTTATTAAATTGATACACTGTTATTATTATGCCAGCAGCATAATGATTGAATTCAACATATAGTATATGTATAGTATGTATATATTGGTAGACCATTTTGTTATTATTATTATTATTATTCTTATCAGTTTTTATAAAACGATTTCAAAGACCTGGAATTGAACATTTAATTTACTATTGCTAACAAATAGACGAGAGCGCAAAACTTAACTTTTTATACATGTTTAATTCAATAACTAACTTGATCCAATGAATAAATTATCTACAAACTTTTGATTAAGTAACCTAGTAATTATTTCTGAATGATCGATTAGGCCGATGTCGTTATAAATTTGTCATGTGTTTGGAAAATGTTTAGAAATAACGGTGGTACTAATAGACATTTTATATGTGGGTATATGTATACCAATAATTGATTGGCTATGGTTTTTATGAATGATTTTTAAGCTAGTTGAGTTTGACAGTCAATGACAAAAAAAAAATTCAATGCCTTTTTCTTTTTAAATTGGTCGAAATCAATAGGTTTTGTTGGAAATACTACACATAAGTACATCATAATATATCCTGTTCAATAAATAGGTAATATCGTTTTTTTTTCAAATTATTATATATAGGTATATATTTTAATTCAAATAATTATCTCCCACGCTTATAAATACCTTTATACTATATTATTATTGTTTTTATAATGTCTATTGCAATAAAACGGCAATTGTATTGTCCAGTTGGACAATAAAATAGAAAAACGAATCGATTGTTCATAGTATGTATGAAAGAAAAAGAAAAAATATACA
Organism: Nebria brevicollis; assembly: GCA_944738965.1. Taxonomy (NCBI): domain Eukaryota; kingdom Metazoa; phylum Arthropoda; class Insecta; order Coleoptera; family Carabidae; genus Nebria; species Nebria brevicollis. The sequence continues at coordinate 8,238,709 of OX122910.1, read as the reverse complement.
TATAACTATATATAAATAAATATAAAACGTTTGTTTCTATATGAATTGAATTGAATTTTCTAGGTGTAGTTCTAGTCCTTTTCAGGGGTGTAATCGATGTTAATTGGTAATTGGACACACAAGGGAGCACGGCACCGGCATGATTGCAATAGGGGAATAAGGAATAATGTAAATATTGACAGTTCAGGAAGTGTGTTTATTGATTGGTTTTATAATTGAACTATGAACTATAACAGAACCTATCGCGAGCAACGAGGCAGAGCGTTATGTTGTAAAACGTATAAAATCAAATTAAAAATAACCATTGTCTCACGTAATATATGTATTTATATATAAGTCTGTATGCATGTACATACATACATATGTATGTATGTATGTAGTTTTCATTAAAAGAATATTTTGTATAAAATTTGAAACTTTGCACGTGATGTTTGCAAGACGTTCATTAGTAATCCGCTAAGTTTGTTGAGATGTTTTTTATCGGCATGTTACATAAGAGTAATAGTGGTAATAATTGCAAATTAATTTGTCTTGAAAGAACGCCAAGTATTTAAATAATAAAATTTTACGAGCCAAGTGTGTATAAAATCAAGACACACCATATGTATGTATGTATGTATGTATGTATAGGATACCAGCGTACCTATACATACATATGTATGTATGTATGTATGTATGTATGTATGCATGCATGTACCGTTATTATTGCACAAGTAGGTATATTTGATTTAATATGGCGCATACGCACACGATTGACCCGACAAATGACCCGCAGCCCCGATGATGTTTAACTGGTTACTGATTCGCAAAATTCATATTCAATTCCGAAACTGGGGATGAATTGAAAATGAATAAATTTGTTTTTTTACTCAGAGAGCAATAAAGTGAAAAGTCTATAAGACTTTTAGACGATTAAGAATTGTTAGAAAAAAGTATGTGGAGTATGAGTTCTAATGATGTTCTAATTATTTCATTAGCCGGCCCTAATTTCATTAATTAAATAGACAAATGGTTGTAATTGAGAAAACGATAAACGGTTGTTGATTTTTTATATTTCGTATCACTTTAGCAATTTATGTTCTTGAAGAATATCGTGGAATGGAATGGAATGGAAAGGAATGCGGTTGCAGCGGAAACAAGTTCATTCTTCAGTCTCTTCCTTGTTCGATGATGTTTGACCAAGTTTTTGCGTGGTGTCACTATGCAACAGCGGTGCGGTGCGATTTTGTACTAGTCGTGAACGTTACATTTTTAGGAATAGTATAAATCTTATTATGAGGAAATACTGATTTTTTATGAAATGATGATAAACTTATAGAAGATTTGAAATTGGTCATATTGCTAATGTGAAGCCTCGGTTAGGAAGCATTGTTTTATTTATGAAATTAGTTGTTTATTATTAATCAGTAATGTTAAAACATTTTCTACACCTGCTAAAAGAATAACAGTATTCTTGTAATAAATGTTTATTGGAAAGCGTGTATGTATGTACATACCTACTGCACGTGTGTCTAAGACCATGTATCGAGAAAGAATCAACAATAACAGAGAATAAAGATAGAAAATACATGCACACCTTCCCATTTAATGTCAAATTTATGGTTGTGTGATCAATACAACGATACATAACATAAATCGTTAATACATACATACATACATACATATGTACATAGCACCAAGTAACTATGTATGTATGTATGTATACATATATGTATGTACATCACTAGAAAGTTTAGAGATATTATATACTACTATATAGTAGTTATAATATTAAGCGAAATTATAAATAAATGCGCCAAGTTGAAATTGGTTAGCAACAAATAAAACACTTTCGGCTTTTCTCATCTTAATTAAATGTTTGCTAAATAAAGTAAAAACTAAATATCATACATACATATGTATGTATGTATGTAAGTGGTTCTCAATTACATATGTATGTATGTATGTATGTAGGATTTAGAGTTACTAGGTACATACATACTCGTATTTTATGAATGATTAATTTAAAATAAAAGACCACCATGCTATGCTATGCTATGCTATGCTATGCTATTAGTGTATCATTTTCTAAGAATGAAATATGTAACTGTATAGGCAGCACACACATTGTAAAAATAGATAATGAATCTATGAAACTAATTAAAATTATTCATTTTTCATGCTTTAATCTGAAGCGTTTTTTTTTTTTTTCATTTTTTATTTGCACACTTTTAAATACCGGATCAAGAATTCGTCTATGATATCAGAGTGTGGCACAGGTGCAATGTTTAATGATTGGACGAGTTTTCGTAAATGTTAATCTGAATCGCTTTCACTGGCTGATCTAGTATTTGTAACGGTGGTCCGCATGGCCCGCGGCCCATGCTGGAGCTGGGCCGCCCAACACAGCGTAGCTCAGTGTCTGCCGCTGACCAAAATTGTTTGTCTGTCTGTCCATCTATCTGTATGTATGTATGTATGTACCATAATTGCAAGAAGATGATGGAATAGTTTGCACGTTGTACAGAAGCAGCAATTTTTAATGGAATTCTACGGTGCGCTGTGTTCTTTTTTAGGCGGTTGTTATAACGCAACTTTTTATGCCGGAATTCATAATTGAGTTGATGATTGGATTGAAAAATTGTTGATACATACATACATACATACATACATGTTTAGAATTAATAAGCGGCTGAAACTAGTCATATTTATATGTTTGGTGAAGAAATAATTATTAGCTAGCTTGGAACCTACTCTAGTCTTTTTGCAAATAACTTTTTATTTATTACCAGGATTAACCATGATGACAAATCAAATGCCACGAAACGAGTCTAGAGTCAGAGAAGGTTAACACTTTTAATATGTATGTATGTAGTATATGGTATACGGTATGTATAGTATAGTATAGTACAGTATATAGCAGCCATAATATTATTGCTTTATCAAGTAAATAAGAATGTAGAGTTCAAGGTTTACCACGAACGGTAACGCTGATTGTTTCATGTACAATTTTACCATTTTTCTTTACAGTGATTGATTACAGTGTTGAGCAGTAATTGCTGTCAGTATTAATATTATTATTAACTCGAAATTATCTTGTTTATTAATTCGGTTCAACTTTAACTAGGTAGCTACTAAATGTTTAAATTGTTGTTATTATTATTTAAGTTACTATGTTAAGGATGAATTTATTAGATGAGTTCTGTTAGTTATTTCTATGAAGGAATGTGGCGTGGAATGGCTTATGTAAACATATGTATGTAGTAGTATCATAGAAAATATTCGTAGCAGTTATTTATTTATTTATTAAAAGACTCACAAATCAAGCGCAAATAGAATTGAGAAATAACGACTTTTTATTTATTATTATTATTACTATTATTCTAAACGCAATAAATACGAACTTGTTAGACTTTGAACAGACTTGGATATAAGAAAATCTATGTTTTTTTGTTTGGTTTCCTATTGAAAGCATTTTCTTTAACAGTTACCTACTAATAAATATACCATACATATTTTTGTTGTGTTTAAAAAGGTCGGAATTAGATTTTTTGAACTAATAATATAAACATGTCTATTTAAATTGAAGGTTATTGAGTACAATGTTTAGGAATGCGCCTTAAAAAAATTAGAATGTATAATTTTGCAATAGTCATAGAAACATTTTCGTATTTCATTGACATTTTTTTGTTATATCTAGATTTCTCAGATATATATATACATACATACATACATATATTATTATTTGTGTAACATGTTGATAATAAAAGTCAATATTAATTTTAAATAAATCCACATAAACTAAATTTTTATTTATTGTAGAGTTAAAGCTTAAATTTTAATCAAATATATATGTACATATGTATGTATGTAGTAGGTACGTAGTTGTTTAGTAAATTTGTAAAATAATTTTTATGACATCAGTGTAACATTGACCAATAGCAATTTGCATTTAAATTGAATTTCAATCGTTTTAACTATTTTTTGCGCTAATCAAAATATGAATATATATATATATATATATATATATTGTATGTATATATTTTTAATGCCTGATGTAGTGATGTCATAAGAATAATATTTCCATAGATCATAAATTGTTCCATATAGGTTTGCGTTTCAAAAGGTTAAAAATGTATGTACATATGTATTGTATATAAAGTTTTTTCTGTGTTCTCCTAGAGGCTATTCAATTAAAGATTAATTTATGTTACTGTAAAAATGTTCATTTATTTATAACAAAGTTGATTTGATCGATTTAAAATAGATTGTTACTGTTTGGTAACAAGACCTGTAGTTTTATAAAATGAATAAAAATTTGCCATATGTACATACATACATACTACATACATATAGTATTTTTCTGAGTAGTTTTTCTTAGTGGTAAATCGATTTAAATAATGACATATGAAGGTACATACATACATACGTGTCAGACATCGTGTTTTTGAATTATTGCCAATGCATAAGTAATAATGTAACTTAGAACGGATACGATTACAACATACATACATACTATGTAATTAAAAGTTATTTGCACTGTGGGGGAGGGAGGGAGGCAAGATCTAAGATATATTCCATGGGGACGAAATGATACGTACTATATATAGTATAGTAGTATGAATCTATAGTAATAACGACATACGTATGTACATATATAATAAATACCTTGCACTCTCTCTCGAAATATCCCAATAGTGCCGTGAATAAATCCAAGGTACACACACACACATACACAATCATTCGCGGATATCAACTACATATCCTGTTTTCTTTACATTGATAACACACTGCTTAAACCATACATACATACATACATACTTCTTTTTTAACGTGCTTAAACTCATTCATTTATTGAAGATAAGATTTAAGATAAGCAATGAAATTGTTGACGAGCACTGATCTAAAAAGTCATAGTAGTAGTAAATTGTGGTTCAGAAATTGTTCTTATGATGATAGTTAACGGTTAGAGCTATAGCAACGGACTGGATTAGAACTTGTTTGTTTGATACTTTTCAAAGAAATAAAGTGACCTTAGAAATATAATAGTTATTGTATGTATGTATGCATGTATGTATGTATATATATATATATATATTTGGTACCACCTATAATATGTATAAAACGATTTTTATTGCCTCGGATTTATATGTAGTATACATATTGCATTGCTTGAGCCTACGACGGTTTCAGTGCAATACATACATCTGTATGTATGTATGTATTTTGGAATGTAGTTTGTTTTTGAAGTACATAAAATAATTGGAGGTTCTAAACAATTCTTCTTCAAGGTGCAGAGGCACTGATTGTATGTATGTATATTCGCATTGTCATTATTAGTGTTTGTGTTTAACGACACATACATACATACATACATATGTGCAAGAAGGAAGGCGGCTTGAGCTCGTCGTGAATATCCATTTTTTTTTATCGTTGGTTTAGTTTATTTTTCCCCGTCAAACACATAGAGAGTGCACGTCGTACGTACTATGTCCGTCCGTCCGTCCGTCCGTTTGTCCGTTGTGGAATACAATGGTACACGCGAGCACGCGCTCCATAACACGCCCACAAAAACACCGCGATTATTGTACCAACAATCATAATATTTAAATAATATGAGTGCAATCATCGCCTACACAACACGACATACTCTTTCATTTCAGACAGGACAACGGCTCATTGGTTGGGGGGGTGGGGGGTGGGGATCTTACCAGCAGACCGTGGCGTGGATGTGAACAATTATTTTTATATCAAATATTCATACATATATATACATACATACGTACGTACATATGATATATATATTCGGGTGTAGCATTTTTTTAAATTTCAAGATATATCAAATACTTGTATTTACATACATACATACATACATACGTGTACAACAACAGTGTGTTTCTTACTTATGTTGTATTATTGTTGCAGTTTTGCATTAGTCTCAAGATAATTTTCATAAATTTGTGAGATCATTGCTTTGCATTGCGTCGTCGTCGTCGTCGTCGTGCGGCTAACAACAAATTATAGATGAAGTGAGAATATGAGCATTTGCATCATACATACGTATAGTTACTTTTAAAATGATACGTTATTTGTTTCCTCAACAACAATACTAGTGCCTAGTCCCTAAGTGTCATCTAGATTCAAATGAATACATACATACTATGTACATATGTATGTATGTATGTATGTATTCCACAAAGGTTTCTTTATTTAAATATTTGTTGTTCAAAATAGGCGTTACATATTATTCATGAGGTATGTACGTTTGTATGTACATACATACCTATACACTCCACATAAAACACACGTCTATTAGCAGGAAACTAAAATGCTCATGAAGCTTCTTCTTATTATATTTCAGGGAAAATATTTATTTTAAAATTAAAATAAATTAAATCAATTAATATCCATACGTATGTATAAATATGATTGTCGAAAAAGTGTGTGTGTGTGTTTGTTTAATTTAAAACTAGATGATCATAAATTAAAATAGTTGATGCAATTAAAGAAATGGATATGATACGCAATAGAAGAGAATAACAAATTAGCGAACAATCAGCCGCGTATTTGAGAGATTTCGATCGGAGAGAAAGCCACGAGCCCACTGATAATGGCATGAAGAAATATGTATGTATGTACATAATATTGTGTACGTATGATGAATTGCCAATCAATACGTGCAATTTAATATCTTAAAAAAATTATTTTAGTTTCATTAATTAATTAATTAATTACTAGTATGAATGAATAGGTGAGGGTAACTCATAAGAACAAGGCAACAACATTGGTATGGTTGTATGATTGTACGTACATACATACATACATACATACATACAGACTACTGCTGATGGCTAGATTCATACCGCTGGTAATTGCAGTTACTACTATAAGTAGGATGTATGTACTACATATATACATACATACATACATACATACATATTTATATGCAAAAAAAGATATTTACTATACTATTAATTTGCTGCGAGTTCTTTTGTACTAAAGAGAGTTATAACTCTGGTCTTAAGTACACAACTGCGAACGAAATCTTACATTGTGTAATCAATTGTAGGATATATATATATATATATATATATACAAGTATATGTATTTGCAAACATTATTGTTAATGTGTGCTCGTGGGTTGGAGATGAAAATTATTTTGTTGTCTGTATTGAATCGTTTTACTTTCTAATTATGTATTTGAAAAAAAATATTATTTATTTTTTAAGTACTACATGCTGGGGAAATTGAATCAAATCTATTTTCTCTAGACATATGTACATATGTATGTATGTATGTATGTATATGATATAAGCTTGCAAATAAATATTGTAAATGGCATTATTGTAAGTACAAATTCAAGACATCAGATGAACAATGACATAGGAGGAGAGATGTGTATGTGTGTGTGTGTGTGTAAACGTGCAAAGACTTCGTGATTCGATACAATTGAGATATGCGCATGTATTTGTATTAATCGTGTGTTTTGTATGAACAAAGATGCGACACATGTTATTTATTGGATTCGTAAGTGTTGTACACATTATAATTAGCATACAGACAAAATGGTGGGCGATTTATCACGATTCGTTTAAAGACAATATTTCTAGAAGTCAGCACAGAAGAGCTATTATAGGAGCAAACCTACGCATGATTTTCATATTTTAACACCTATATCGTACTATATACGGTATATAATTTTTATATCACAAGGAAAACTATAATAGGGAATACATATAGATGCATGCATGTATGTATGTACATATAAAGAAGCTCATACAATAAAAAAAGCAAGTGCAGTCAATACTTTTGTAAATATTCACTTTTTATGTGTACGTTAAAAGATATTCCATAGCGTGAATTTCAATCAAATCAAATCAAATCAAATCAAATCGAATCGAATCATCATGCGTGTTTAATTAATTTGTTGCATGTAAAAAGAAAAAGAAAAAAAGGTCTAGACGAACACAACATCAATTTGTAATAAATGCAAGTCTCGAATAACTATTATCTACAACAACGTAATGACCACTCTAATTGATAGCAATGATTGTTAAATATGTATGTATACTCGGCCACCTCCGCTTGCTGTTACTGCTTGCACGTGAATTGATTGGGAATCGATCGATCGATCGATCATTACGAAATCGGTGTTATCGGTGGCGATCGATTGATAAATGCGTCATAATCAATTTCCGGGGTCGCTTTCTTTCGGTTAATTGTCGATTAAGTTTGTTAACTGTTCATTTGAACGATAGAATTTTATTAGAAAGTTTCTTAAGTTTAAAACTTGAATATTTTGAGGTTTTATTTAAAATTAAGAAATACGCTACTACACACACACACACACCTATGCAACTATCTATAGTTTTATCTACATATACGTACTATGTAGTACATACATACATACATACATATCTAGTTAGCAATACAATAGTAATGATTCAATTGAAAAAGGACTGCTGCAGAAAATTGGTTATTTTAAGAATGGATTCAAGACTAGTCAGAAGGCAATGCATTCTTATTAAAAGTGGATCAAGTGAGTGCGGAACAGACAACAGAAGACCGCCTAACCTAGATAAGTGCAATGGGCGCTCCGGTCTGGTCTGAAATACATACATACATACATACATACATTCGATACCTATGTATATAGTCATAAATATACACATACAACAAACACACATTTCATTTAGATATTTCTCTAATACTATCGATTTAAAGTGTCCCGCATTAGACTCTCTTATATCGGTTTCTTTCTGATCGAGACTTAAAGAAGGTCAACAAAAGGTATATGTATACATTTCCGTTAAAATGTTGCGTTTGTATATAGATGAGAGTGAAAATATCACCCACAGACATATTGTCACCGAATATCTATGGTATGGTATGGTGTGGGTGGACGAGCGAGTACTACAAAAAGTAACATAACTAATGATACTGGCCGATGGATGATAACACTGATGGGAATGTTTATTTAATTGTAACTATATCTAGCCAACAAACACATCTCATTACCGGTAATTGACAGGTAATTAGTCATGTGAGCTGAAACTATTTGTTATACACTGCGACGACAACAGAAAAAAAAAACATTTTTGCAGAACCAAGACGAAAGAAGATTGTTGTAATTGTTGGCAATTTAATTCATTTCTGTAGTCTTTTTGTTAAAGGATTTAAAAATAGAAGAATAGAAACTAAATGAATTTAATAGAAAAATATCGTTAAGTTTTATGGCCAGAAAAGATAATAAGCTTGTCAATGATTTTATTTATGTCCTAACATACATACGTATGTACACATACATACATAGATGCTGGCATCTACTACTCTAACTACACTTTACTTTCTTGCACAATGCACATATGAATAAATTCATAATTTGATATGGTTGTATTATTAAATGCATATTAAATAATAGTTTTTGTGAAATACGAAATAAACGATGGAATAATATTTGATTTTTTAAATTAAATTCGTTTATTAAAAATGAATAGAATCAAATGGAAACTTCTGTGGGCTGTGCTTTTATACATACATACATACATACATACATATGTATGTATGTATGTATCTACTAGAAGCATCATAAACGTCGGCAGAGGAAAACAAAAAACCAATAGAGTTTTAGTAACAATAAACATTGGCGCGAGTCCAGTGCAATCTAAGACAGTACCAGCCTACGTAAGAATAGCGTAAAAATCCCTAGAAACAAGCGAGTCTCTCTGTGTCGGTTCTCCGACAAACATAATTGGTTGCTATGATGTATTATTGTTGCCGGGTATATTTTGAAAGGCACTTTTTGCCGCCTACAGTATATGCCATCATATTTATAAAACTGAACACTAAGATTCTATTTATTTTTACATCACCACACCAGTCGTTGTTGCCAACTGCTGAAACACACTTGCCCACGCTTCAAATGAAGATATGTACAAGTACGTGCGATACGCACGACGAGAACGAAACCAATCAACAAATACATATACATATGTACTACGTATATTTTTCTAGTCATAATAAATAAAAATTGTCAACTACTTTATAGGGAGGGAGCATCTGTTTTAAACTACATACTATGGATGTATGGATGTATGTATGTACGTGTACCACCAGCAGGCTCGTTGTAAAGTAGAGAGCAAACTATGTATATTACCAACTAATGAGTTTCTGCTATAAATCAACCGGTCATTTCTTAACCCCGAAGAAAGAAGTTCATATTAATTGTTCAACACAACAACGTACAAGGCCAATATGTTGTCGAGATATACCTTACCGATACTGTCATGGCGGTCCATTACTTATATTACCCTGATGGTCATACATACATTTTTCGTTCGCTACTATAGGACATTAAAATGTTCGTCACAATTACGTCGCGTATGTTAGAAGGAAGTAGAAGTATTCAGGATTTGATTGTTAATAAGTGTAGTATTTTATGACATTGTTTACGGTTTTCATGCACCGATGCATTTGCAACAGACTAGAATGGCGTAAGCACAATCGTTCGCCGGCAAATAAATTAGATTTAAATGGGATACGATACGATACGCTTAGTTGGGGGTAAATCTATCGGAAGTTGTTTAAACACCGCAAGATTTATTCTCTTTTAACGCACAAAAATATTACTCATATGAACTATGCAATGGCGTTTTATACATTTCATACAGAACACATATACATATACGTATGTAATTTGTTATGATTATGTATAATATGTACTACATACCTATATTTTTGTTTGAATAAATAACAGTTTACTATTAAATTTCATTGTAATTTATTTCATGTTTTATGAAAGGCAAATAATGTACATATGTAAAGCAATATAAGACTATTATTTTTAAATTGAATCGATCGTTTTAGCATGCCCATGTACTGGGGTTGTATGTATGTATTTATGTATGTATGTACATACAGTAGTCATTGATACATTTTCATTAATTTAATTCCATTAATAATAATACCACAGCTATTCTAGTCTGTGAGAACTTTAGTAGGCAAACAATCAACTCACGAACCAAGTTAATATCCTCCAGTGCAGAGACAGTAGTGTACAAAGTAAATAATTGTCAGCGTCGTATTACCTATGGGAGTTAGTGCTTTATCGTCCTAGTAATAGTAGTAGTAGTAGTAGTAGTAGTAGGTAAATGAATACTATTATTATAGGTGGTACTACATACATACATACATACATACATGTTTTAGTTGTAAATATTACCAGCACACGTATCATCAACTATTATACCTTACTACTCATAAGATTTAATACGTGCATCGCTATTTAGATTGTGCCAATTACTAAAACTTATTGAATGTATAATAACATCCGGTTATGGTTAATTAACAGTTCAGAACAATTTCCACGACAATATACACGTACATACATACGTACATATGTATGTATGTATGTATGTATGTATGTATGTATGTATGGTTTTCTCTATAAATCTACAATTAAGACTGAAATTTATTGTAACAATTAATGTATCAACTTCCAGTTACAAACACAGATTACTAGCCAGAAGAGAAACTTAACATATTGTTTACATCCAACATAAGAAGAAATTATGGACCATTTCTTGTGAGCAGAGAGCGAATTCTGAAGCTAATTAATCAGTGGAGAAAGCTCTACTAATAATGTCGCACTAAAAAGTTATTTTCATATTTTTTTATAAAGAATTATGTATGTATGTAGTACCTATATATATATACAATGTACTACCTATGTATATAATGCACCATATTTATTTGAATATAATAAATAAAACAATTTAATTTTGCTAAATAAAGCAATAACATCGAAGCAACCACCTAGAAACAAAATATGTACATACTATGTACATACATACATGCATACATACATATGTCTTGTAACTTGTTTTCATTACATGCTTAAAAATCTAGCGCATAAAATAACTATGAAAATCACCATAAGTATACCTTAAAAATAACAGTGAACAAATAGTGATTACACACTTTAAGTAACACTTAACTACGTACATACATGCATATGTATGTTTAAGTTGTACACATCCATAAAATATTATGATTCTCAACAAAAATATTCGAATACGAGTCTTTACGTTAACAAATTGTATTGTATTGTTGTTAAACTACATACATATGTACATATGTATGTATGTATGTATACTTACGAGTCGTTAACATAAAATTTAAAACAATCTACAAATACTTTTAAAACAAAACCGTACGTACTGCAACAAATACATATGTATGTATGTATGTAGTACATCTTTATTTAAGTGTTAATATGAGTCGATTAATTAAGAAAAATTTATTAATTTCCTTATTACTAAATGTTGTCCGTAAAAAAACATACGTACATATGTATGTATGTAAAATAAATCACTTGGTTTTGCATGTACAGTTACAAAACCAAATAAATATCGTTAATAACGGTGATTTCGGCGCAACAGGTAAAAAAGATGAATTATTATTTTATTAAAATGTATTCTTTTAATCTGTTACTTTGTGAAATCGTCATGCTGTTTTTGTTTGTTTGTTTTTTAAGCAAAAAAGCAACGAGTTACCAGCACGTGTAATGGTGTATGTAATGTTGGTTAAGTACGGTACGGGGTTAACAGCTGAGTGTTTACCGGTAAATTATGGTCATTACCGCCGTATTATTCCGTGTTTCAGACACACTTTTTATTATCCGGCATTTAATTCTTTTGATGTGACAAATTATTTATTTATACATACATACATATGTATGTAACTGCATTCAAACGTTACTACTTTATGATGTTTTCAATTGTTCAATTGGTTAGGGCACAACAATTTAGAAAACATTGACAAACTATATTTTGGTTTGACCTAAATAAACTAACAAAAATTGAATTTCTAATAAATATAGTAGTATTAGTAATATAAAATCGAAACAATACCTAGTTTTTCGCAATCGTTGAACAATTCATTCTTTAGTTAGAATATCATTAATCAATTTAGTGTTGGGTGCAATTCGAAAATTGCGGAGGCTTAGTCAAGCTATCCAAATCTTAAAATTACTTTGTCATTGCTAATGTTTTTGAAGAAAAAGACGATACATATAGGTACATACATATGTATGTATGTATGTAGGTAGGTATTTATCAATAATAAATAATTGACTGATGTCTAAAGTATTTTAAAATTAATTAATTCATATGTATATATGTATGTATATATATTGCAATGTGACATTGGCATATGACAGTATAGAATTTGATCTAACACAGTATCTATAAACCGTAGTTAATGTATATAAATGATGTAATTATAGGTATGTACTATGTATATGAACATTCTAGTGGTATAATTATAAATGTATCCACCGCCAATTCAATTTTCATGGAATTCTGTCTTTATTTATTCAATTACCTTAAGTCTTTATTAATAGTTATATATATATATATATATATATATATGTATGTATTAACTATAATATTTCGCTACTATTAGTATTTACTATTGTTAAATTAAAAACACATCAATAATAATCAAATATTTGAAACGAATATTGCTTAAATAAAAACATTTGACCTATTCTAAACCGCAACTTATTAAAACAGTTTAAATGTTAACAAAGCAAAAACAATTCGAAAATAAAATAGACCGCAAATATCATCTGTAGGTATTGATTGTTCGCCGTAAATCACGAAGTAAATAGGTTTGTTTGAATCGCATAGTACATATACATACATACATAATACTAAACTGCATCGAATTGTGCTATTATAATAGTGTTATTTCATAATACGCGATCAAATGCATTTGTTATTTCACAGCGTGCTTTTCTAAATGTCAATTAACGTAACAATCATCAGTTCAGGGACGTACTCAATGTGGAATTGTACCTCGGGGCTCTAATAGATTATTGTAATAAATCTACGTGTGACGGTTGATCTTCTAAGCTATATAATACATTTGTATTTCAAGGACTTTTTTTTTTTTTTTTTTTTCATGTTATTGTATATGACATTTGATTTTATTTCAAAACCCTATAGCTAGGTATGAATTGCAATAAAATTCCTGTAAATATGAATTTATTTCAATTTAGGAATTATAAACATACATATGTACATACATACGTACGTATGTACTAGGTATATCTAAATTTTTATTTTATTTTAACAAGTAAGGTAACCATAATCATATAAGAAATAATTTAATAAAAACATGAGACTGATAAAATTTTGATATGGGGTACCTACTACATACATACATATGTATGTACAACATATAATACGCTCTAAAACAGTTCTGTAATGTAATGTGCATAATACCATGTGTGAATAAAATGTGCACATTTTATGACCCGGTAATGCGGGGGTTAAGGGTCAAATACGTTACCGATATTAATGCGTAACCAACCGCTCGTCGATTGGTTACCTGCGGTTAGAGTTATGATGGCATGAAAACGCCTAGCTGTCTTGATAAAACCGATAAAATAAGTAATATCTTAAAAAAAAAAATAAGCGATCGCGAAAAACGTAAAATAAAAATTCGATATTTTACATTGACCCAAATCCTAGTAAGTAGACTTTGTATATTATTATACAAATAAATTTTCTTTCAATGAATCAAACACATACGTACAACTCTTTCTCTCTCTCCAAAATGTATGATTTATATAAAATTGAATTTAATAAATAAGTCAACATACCTATGTAAAAATGTAGAGTGTAAAGAGGTTCGAAATGAAGATTTGAATAAAGGTCTAGAGCAGCGCACTGAATACGAGTATTCTTGGGATATTCCACATCCAGTTTGAATAAATTTACGGTACAGATAAGTTTTATTGAGTCAGTGACATTTATTTTCTTTATAGAGCAATAATTTTCGAAAGTCTCCGAGCTTGAGTCTCGTTGTGTGTAAGTTAAGTACGCATTTTAAGCTGCTTAGTAATTCGCAACAATTTGTCGATATGTGACGGTTACTTTTCGCAATAAAACTGACTTACAACTATCGTTATTGGCTAAAATACATACATACATACATACATACATACATATGTATGTATGTATGTAGTACATGTTCTCGCATTCATTTTTTTCCACGTTCTTAACCAAATGCAAAATTCAGGAAAGTAATAATAAAAATTATTATACAGAGAATTGATATTCTTCTTCTTGTGTTTAAATTGGTTTTAATTGGGTCTTGATTTAATAATTGAAACCGCTTAGATAACAAATTAAAACGAATGTGCAAGCTTTTCTACATTTCGTATCGATTGCTTCTTGTTGTGTGTTGAGAAATTGTTCTAATTCATTTAACCTATTGATTTCGACCATCACCTGACTAAATGAGAAACGCATTCATCTAAGAGAACGAACAATATTTATTATTATTTTATTAGCATAGAATAAAATGTAAAAAAAGAAAAAGACTTATTTGCCGAAGATAGCAATTTAAATACCTTTGCATAGCAAATCAATGAACAAAAACATAACTTCTATAGAAGAAGGTCGATAGATAATAGTGTATGTATGTATGTACCTATTATAACAAAGAGTAAATGCAAATACGTATGCATAATTTCAAATGCACTGTGTGTTGTTATTATCATCAGCTAGTGTAATTAATGCAAAACGATTTTTTAATAATGTTTAATTGACAACGTATAAGAAAGTACTTTGCTGGCCATTTATATATATATGTATGTATATACAACATAGGATAATAAGAATTGTTGGCGGTTTAAAAAAATGGTCAAACGAAATGTTAACGTGCACAGCACCTGAGAGAATAGGATTGTCGATTGAATCCATTGCATCATTTGTTGAGTGTGTCCTAGAGGCTAGAGAATAATCGTGCAAAATGTCAGACTCGTGCGTATAGAATGGCACGGGCAAAAGATCGCAAGAGAAATGCTCTACATTCACTCTAGATTCTGTTGTATGTATGTATGTATGTATGTATGTATGTACCTGACCAGACAGACTACCACAACAACCAACACAGGTGGATCTGGCCGAGAAAGTGATCCAACACTCGTCGTCGTCGTCGTCGTGTCTGCGACGGACTTGATTTACTTTTTCCATTTCCATTTCATACGTACAAAGTGGATTTGGACATGGACTGGCCATAAATATATATACATATACATACTATATACATACATATATATATATTTGCTGGATAAATTAAACTATAGAAATGAAAACTTTCTATAATAACAAATGAATTATATGTGTATATATATATATATATCTATATATAGGTACCTAGTACAGATTGTCTTATAGATAAACTCTGAACTATAAGCGTAAAAGGTTAACAGTACGACCGCCTCCTAAGAAAATTCCAAACACTTTTGTTTTCTGCGAATTTATCTGAGAAATATTCCCGAGTGTCGTCAGAGAGCAGTGTAGGTTGGTTTATAACCAATATATTTTATGGCATTATTCAATTACTTACGTTATTTAAATGGCGCATAATTCACACGATTGCTAACAGAACAAAAACCAGTGTAGCAAATGTATTCGTACCTACCGATTGCCTTAGAGCGATCTACAATGTTTCAGGGTAGTACATACATACATACATATATACATACATACATACATACATACACACATCCATTCTACACTGCCTTTAAAATTAATTAAAATTCTACATGAATATTGACAGCTCTTGTTCGACTAATGTTATTTATTGTACCACTCTGAATGCCGAAGATTTGTTAGTTGAAACATTTAAATAAATTGTCACAAACTAACGGCTATAATAATTACTAATATTTAACTACATATGTACATATATCGTAGGTACATATATATATATATATATATATATGTACATACATACATACATACATATGTAGCTTTAATCAGGGAAAAGTTAAACAAATTTTCATTTTATAAATTGCACGTATTATTTGAATTTTGATGTAAATTTATTTGCTTGTTCGTGGGAAAATGTTTTTATGTTTTAGTAACGGTTTTTTTTTTATGATTTCTGAAAATCTGAAAATTATAGTTTAAAGTAAATAAAAACCACATAAAAAAAGTAGTAAAATGTTTTTTACTTGAGTAGAATTTTAAATAAATGCAATAAACAATAGACACGGTTCATTTATTTGTTTTAAACAAAAAGGAAAGTTAGATCTTAATTGTGCAATTAATTAATGAAAAATAAAAATATTCTTGTGAGTGTGTGTGTGAGTGTATGGATTAATATACATACATACATACATATTCTTTGAATCGTTAAGTATTTCAGTCAGATAAAACAGCATTCTTGGCACTTTTTTTACAAGCATAAAAATGCTACCGAAAAATATGAGACTGTAAAATGGCCATTGGCTCATTTGAAATAAAAAATAGTTCCATGCAGCAATTACAAACCTACACCTTCTGACCTTTCCTAAATCGGGTTTGGTCATTTTCGTAACAATGTGAGTGTGTAAAAAATATAATACATTGCGAGCTGTAAGCATTAGCGCACCACTATAAATTAGTTTGAATAAATATCAACAACACACATTTACAATGATTAACATATAATTTCACTTCATAAGTCATCTGGTTTTCAGCAATAAATTAACAATTTGTCTGAAAATTCTAAACTTCTTCTATATTTATTTATGTATGTATGTATGTATGTATGTATGTATGAGCATACCCAATAAAACATGGAATATTGAAGTGAATAAGGTAGGGTACACTGCATTGAACACGCATAAATTAACAGGAACAGCCATAACATAACGAAGCACATACATACATACATACATACATACATACATACATACATACATATTTCCTTGTGCAATAATTTCATGTTAATTTTAATTTTAACCACCTACGCCAAATGATATGGTCATATCTAATAGACCACATGCAGTTCCATGGAATACATTGATTTTAATGTTAATCTAACTATAATAATGTATACCTACATATGTACATACATACATACGAGTACATATGTATCTTCAAAAACTATTTACTAAATACATATGTACAAGTATCTACTACTATGTATATTTTTTTAATTCAAAAAAACTATGCGTAATTTATCAGTTCATGTGCTATTTTGTTTCTAAAGATCGTGACAATCCCATTCGTAGCGTTTTCTATTTTAACCTTTTATGAACGATGGATGAACAACAAAAAAAAAACAATATACTACATAGTAAATATAATTCGTGTTATTTTTCGAACGTGTTTCTTTAAATTGATTTTATGCAGGTCAATTACAATGTTGTACAGCTATGTATTTTTCAAATAAAAATAAAACAATGTACACATGTGTGTATTGTATGTACATATGTTTGTGCTTTTAAAAATGAGAATAATTGTTGATATCAACTAGAAACATCTGCAACTCGGCTCTAATTTGTAAACGCACTTTTCTGAATTGAATTAGCATAGATACTAAATAATTCATCATCCGCGGCTATACTCCACGCACTTGGTATTTATTAATAAATTTACCACATTGCGTGCGAAAGCCTCATAAAGAAAAACCATCAAAAACCTGCGGTATTGGGATATGCGCAAAACGTAGGTATGTACATATGTATGTATGTATGTATGTATGTATGTATGTATGTATGTACATAAGTGTACAAAAACTAAATAAATAAATTCTTTTCTAATCGTCTAGGTTTTTTCACAAACAAAGAATAATAAAATAGCTTACATTTGTTTTTAAACAATGTTGGAATTGAAGAAACATGTTTATTATAAACTAAAATACATTGTAAAGAATGTTTAAATGTGAATCTACATACATACATACAGACATATCTAGATATGCTAATTTTATATTAACTATTGCTTGATTTGCTTATCTTAAATTGAGTTGAGAAAATTACTACCTACAATCAATGTCGCTAATAAAAATTCTTATTGAATAGTGCCAAAACAATTGAATGTTGGGTAGAGGAGACGAATTTAATCATTTGTATAAATTTACATACATACATATGTGTATGTATTTTGAATGAGTGCAATGATGAAGGTTTGGTTTGCGTAAAATTGAAATTAATTGCTTAGATTTTAATCAGAAAGAAGTGTGCATAATTTTAGATGTAGTTACATACATACAATGTACATATATGAAAGTATTAACTCAGATGATATTCAAACGGCACGAAGAATCAATTGAATTAATAGATATGATCGATAAATATGGGAAATACATTTCACAATATGTAACGATACGAGATTCAATTGTTATTGTAAGTACCTATGCCAGCTGTTTTGTGAGAATTAATATTACAATTAATAAGTATGCATAAATTGGCATGTAGATTAAAATATATGTACATACATACGTATGTATACGTCAAGTAAAGTACAATGATTGAAATGATGATCTGTGTGCCGTCGTCTGCGTTGTCGTCTATAATCGCTTATACATACATACATACATACATAAGCTGTACTTTGGCAATACAACACACACACACACACATACGTAAGTATCGTACTAGCTTGACCTAAATACCAGTTGCGATTGCTACCTATGGCTGTGCTGAACAAGACTAAAATGTTACAGTACAGAATCGTTTTGTAATATTGCTATTGCGTTGCGTTGCGTTGCGTTGCTTACCAATACACAATAGATCATTTTATCTTAAATAAATCAATGTAACGCAATATAACCTAATGGATTATTTTATCAACGTATTTATACATACATCTACCGAAAAGATTTAGTATGTAGGTATGAATAACAATTTTATTTAAATAATCCCATTGCTCTGATGTACATACATACATATGTATGTATAGAAATTGCAATAGAAAATATTGTGCATACAACACTAAAAAAAATGATTTATAAAAATAGCGAATTTGTTACTATATCTTTACATACTACGTACATACATATGAATGTACTTGAATCAATTAAGAAATACACCGTTAAAAGTCCATGTAACATGATGTAGCATTTAGTAAATGACAAATTCAAACACATTAGCATTGACCATGATGTTTCTTGGCTCGGATTCTTTGGTGGTCCTCTTATGGAAATAACTTTGGTCACCCTGGATTCTTCTAACAGTCAAAACGAATGTCAACAACTGGCCCATTCACACAACTAACTTGTAATTCATACCTACACGTATATATGTATGTATGTATCTCGTGGCCACTCTACACCGCCTGCCACCCCGCAACGCCCCTTGCCTATTGATTGACCGGAGGATAATGGGAAAAATAAATATAAGCATATACATATTGACTGTCAGTTCTTTTTGTTGGCTTTTTTTGAACTTGCTGTTAAAGTTGTGTCACTTGAAAATGACGTACCGGATATGAGACAGTTTGTTCCTGTCATCCGGTTAATTTTGTAGTTTTTAGACTTTGTTATAAGTATGTAGGTGTACGATATGTAAATATATGAAACATTCTTTTTAAAACTGGCTTTATTTATTGATTTTGTTTTCTGCAATTTTGGTCAATATTTATCGAATTGGTTAGTAGTTGAAAAAAAGTCTACTTATGTGTGTACGTATGTATGTATGTACATTTTGCTAGCGATAGCTAACTGTGGATATCTGTTAGTTTATATGCGTAATACAGACAGTGTTGTACTTGACTGGAAATACTATGTTTGAATATTAATTGATTTGCTGTTTGAACAATAAAGTATTTGTACACATCTTAAATTATTTTAAGAAGGTCTATTTTTTTTTCGAAATTACCCATAGGGTTACGTTTAGACATTATGGCACCAGGCTTTCTTAAACAACGTATCTGTTTAGATGGAAAGAACAAATAACTGTTGTGCCCATACATACATACATATACTGGACTTTTTATGCGTAAAGAGCATTACATAAAATATGCTTATAATATACATATGTACATTGGATAAAATTATTTTAATTTGTACATACATACATATGTATGTATGTGTGTGTGTGTGTGTGTGTGTGAGATTCAGTTACCTATTACTTATAAAGTGCAATGGAATTTATTTATCAACTATAACTTCATTATACCAAATATGCGTGTGCAATAAAAAAAAACATGTCACGCCACTAATTGATATGATTAAAAAAAAATAATAATCTTTTTTTTGAAAATGAAACTACATATGTATGTATGTATGTATGTAGTACATACTGGGAAATGAATATGGTTACATTTCTGGAATGTCGCAAACTGTTATCGTTTTAATTAAGGATTAATTAATGAATTATATGTATGTGTGTGTGTGTGTGTGTGTGTGTGTGTTACAGTTAATCTATAATTTGCAAAATGTAGCTGAGGTTCGAAAAAAAAACTACAAACATTTGTAACTATAAACTCACTAGGCCAAGCACGATTAGGAATACAGAGCCGAAGCAGCCCAAAATTAATGAATTATTTATAGATTTACCTATATGTAGTAAACCATTCATAAATTAATTTGTTGATTTTAAAATATTTTTAAAAAATGTTCAAATTGTGTAAAATAGATATTCTATATACTACATATGTATGTATATATGTATGTACGAGTATAGTGTAGTTACAGTTTATTATGATTTTTATGAGTTCATGCTAATAAATAAATATTTCAAAATGTTATTATCCAGTTTAAAAAATATTTAATCATTGTGGTTTATGAATTTATACAAAAAAAATAACCATCATATGTATGTATGTATGCACATGTAAATAATTATTTATACGAAATCGTGATATTAGCTAATTATTTAAATTGTGGGTAAATCGTAAAAAAAAAAAAATGCTATCGAGTATATGACATCAGTATGACTGAATACCTATTATTTAAATTTTACAGATCTTATAATAAATAACTTTTGGCGCCAATAGTGCCCCATTTGTCATGTGGTCGTGGTCACATTTATAAATATATATTTCGAAATAAATATGGCTTGTACATAAATTATTGAAAAATATCTTACAATTTGTCGACTTTGTATCAAATAAGCCGTAAGTAATATTCAAAGTTTATTAGAAACTCACTAGTAGAGTAACAACAACAACAAGAAAAAAGGATGTATGTATGTATGTATACGGTAGCTTAGCTTATAATACCAGTAGTACATAAATTAAGATTCTTAAATGGTAAAAAAGAACGAAAATAGTGTTGGAATTTGAAATATACATACATATGTATGTATGTATCTCAAGATGGGTACTTATTCGAAATTTGGCCACCTGCAGCGTTTGCTTAGACCATCATATAGGGTATTTTTACAGACTTGAAAAAAATCGTTGCGTTTAGGAATACATACACATGTACATATGTAAGTAGATAGGTTTAAAGAAAAGAAAGAAATGGTAGTTAGCCTGCATCGGATAGCAATCAGAAGCCTAATTAGTGTTAGGTCAGGTAAGATCAGAACCAAACACCGCACTAGGGTTTTAAGTTGGTTACGGTATAGTTAACCCTTGGCCTCGACCACGCGGCAACTTGGACACAACTATTCATTATGACGACAGTGGCTGTTGTATGCAGGACATACATACATACATACATACATAGATAGATAATTATTAAACGTATTGCAAAAGGGCGTAATGTATGTGCACTGACCGAAGCCAACTCTGATTCTTCCTATATGGTGGGTGACCCATGGGGTCAAACTCGATCCAGAGGTACATACATACGTATACGTGCAGACAACGGTATTATTATTATTATTATTATTAGTTACACTTGTTGCAATATATGACCTTATATAGGTATACATTTCATGTAGAATATTGTCATGTGCCTCATTTGTCTAGATAACGTCTCTAAATCCAGATACTTAAGCTCTATAGTCGCACCATATGGGGGTATGTATGTACATACATACATACCTATACTACCTATACTATATTTGATTGGCAACTTCTTGATGAATGGCAATTTAATATTTGGTACTCGTAGTATGTATGTATGTATGTATATTATACGTACATACATACATATGTATATGTACGTATTACATACGAGTAGTAGTATATGTAATAGCACGATCGCTACAGAACTATGGCACGTGTCTCACAGATCACCTTTAGCGCATTCCTGCAATGATTAACTTGAATAATGAAGCACGTAGTAGGGTATGTGTCCAGTTATTTCCGCCTTCTTTCCTGACCTATGCTAACCTGCTGACCAGACCCATCTGCGCATAATGTACTACATACATACATACATAAACAGAATACATTCATTCTTACTTCACCTCACCACCAACTTGTTAATCAACAGAATTTTATTTCTACCCCAATAGACGATGACAAAATACCATTCATTCTTATATAGTATGTATGCATGTATGTATACGAATTAAGAACGCGCTTCAAAATAATAATCGGATCATAAATTACAAAGAAAACTATAAAAAAATTAAAAAACAAGGTTATTTGTAGCACGTATGTATGTATATTTCTAAGATACATACATACATACATACATAGTATATGTTATACTGAAATCACGAATTTCATCTTAAATTTTGATTTATTTATCTACCAAAATATTTATTAGTTATTACATCATCTAGGGGTCAGAGGTTAATCGATTCTTAAGCGGACAGTAATTTTTTTTTTTAGCCAAAATAAGACAACATGTTATTATTAGCCTATTAAATTTAAATGTACTTATGTATGCATCTTGAAACAATTTTTTGATTGACCAAATAGAAATGATTGTCAAAATTAATTTTATTTTTACAAATGTATACATACATAAAATAATGATGAAGTGCAGAGAGAAATCTAAGGATGAATTTTCTTGGTAACGCGCGGGGTAAGTAATCATACATACATACATACATATAACCTTATGGTTTTCTTTAAGACTTAAGGTCAGATGGTATCGGAAACCGTTGCAAGTAATCAGTAGGCAGTGTAACCCACGCATTAGGTATATGTATGTAACTGAAGTAACATACGAAAATAAAAAATACATCACATACATACATATTATATACAGTGCCGAGTATCTCACGTTAAAAACGTTAAAACGATTTACAAGCAATTATTATTATTATTATTATTAAATATCTAGTATCTACCTACTGCCGTTTTCATATTTCATTATACATGGCTGGCTGGTTGGTTGCTTGATTGGTTATTGCTCATACTTAACGTATTTGATTATTTTATCTACATACGTATGTACATACATTAGATATTTTAAAATTAAAATACTATGTATGTAGAATTTCTTTTAATAAATAAAACATATGTACATATGTATGTAAAATGTCACGAAAAAAAAAAGGTGTTTGCTTGAAAAGCAATATTAGAAACTTGGTGTGAGGGCTAAAAAAGAATGTATTATAATACTATGAATGGCAACCAGTGTGTGTGTGTGTGTGTGTGTGTGTGTGTTCAACATTGAATATGGGCTACTGGAGAGATGACCATTCGAACACGACGGGGTGTTATTTTAGGGCCAAATGTTGGTTTTGTATCACTACATAGTGTCCTTTTATATATCAAGTGTTTTTTTTTGTTTTTTTTTTACAAGTGTATTTAGGACGTGTTTTCTAACTTTTTCCATTTAGGAATGTAGTGTTCCGCTCCGTTTATAGTTTCGTGAGTGTGTGAATGATGTACAGTACAGACAACAAATCTGTTGAATTTAATATAATCAAAAAATCATGAAATCTAACATACATACTATGTATGTATGTATGTATGTATGTAGTATACAGTTTGCAAGAAATGCTTAAGACTGCTGCTGTAGATTCTGCTGCAATGATTTCTATGATAATAAATTACGAGAGGTACTACATATAATAATGACTAAATAAAAATGTCAGACATGTGATGTGCATGCATACATACATACATACATATGGTTGTTATCGGTGTTGCCAATATAGGATATGTATTGGCAATCAGTCTCTGAAAATGTCGCTGTTTTTTTTTGTATCGGCATGTATGTATGGAGTACATAGTAGTACATAGGTACATACATACATACCTACTCCTCTTGTGTTGGGCGCGCGATTCATCATTGTCTTAAGACGTGTAGTTATTTCATTGCAATGGCAAGTTTGTTAAATCTTATTATACTAGTACATATACACTGACATACGCACAGCGCAACAGACTTTATTTCAATGATAATTTATTATAATATTAATTCAAAAATATGCTTGTATGAAGAGACTAGCATTTCACATTTGTAATATTAACAAATTTAAGTTGGAAAAATGATTGAATCGAATTGTATCGGTTTTTTTTTGTATTTGGTGTCTGTCTGTATGTATGTACATACTACACACACACACATAGTTTAACCTTTAAACAACAAAGAAAAACAAAAAAAAAAGTATCTATGTATGTATGTATGTATGTATGTAGTAGTTACACCACATATTTTAATTTGTACGGTTACAACAACGACGACGACGTTGTTTCCTTGACATTTGTGCACTATAAACAAACATGTTTTACACCATTATTTTTATTGACATTGAATAAATTGTTTAATGTTTATAAATGAATAAATATACGAGTAGTAGGTAACAACAATCGCTCAAATGCAATCAAATATTTGAAGAAATATTATTGAAAATGGTTAAACATGAACAACAAGAGAAGAATTGAATTTAAAATAGAAATTTATTCAAATACACATGTATGTAATACAACAAGAGAGAGAGAGAGAGAGAGTAGGTAGGTCGTTGTGATATGACAATAATAATGCAACAGTTGCAAAAGGTGGCTGCCTAATCTAAATTGAAAATCAAACTTTATAAGAATTCGTTGTTGATCCAGCATCCATCTCTTTTGAATGCAAATTTCTCCCATCATGCCACGAAATATGATTTTGCAAAAACAGATGAACGGTGACGTAAATGATCATTTCATTTGATGGGGGGGACTTAACAATTATTGTACATAGTGTATTTCATGATAGATAGATAGATAGATAGATAGATAGATACCTATGTTTTCCGAGAAATCATTAAAAACGAACAGAGAAATTGAGATACATAGTACATACATACATACATATATATATATATATATATATATATATATATATATATATATATATATATATATATATATATATATATATATATATATATATATATGTTCGCGATTTCAATAAATATTATTTATATGTAGTATGTATGCACCACCACATGGCTAGAATATGTATGTAAATTCGCGAATCTTACTAGCAACAAGCAAATAAATATAGTATGTAGTAGGGTGTATATATATATATACATTAGCTATGTTATATATGTAGAAGAAGTGTTACAGACAGACAGACAGAAGCCTGTAGAGAAAATATTATTATTATGTATTGTGAGTGGTATAGGCAGACATTGATATTATTTATATTGACAACAACCAGAAATTGTCTGAATAATATATGTAATTAAATGAATAAAACATATGTATTATAAATGTTCAAATGGCCATTGTATTCTGCATTAATTTAGTGCGCATCGTTTAGTGCGCGTGTTCCGGTAGACCGAACGCATATACATACGTACATACATAGAGACAGAACGTTTTTCCACATTGTTTCCTCTATAATACGTCAGTTCCGGTTTTAACAACGTTCATTTTACATTATTACATGATGTATGATTACATCACACAAATGACTGCACAAATAATCTATTATCGTTTATATGTCTATGTATATGTGTATGTATGTATGTATACTCTGATGTTTATTAACGCCACATCCATCCATTATAGTAATGGCTTCCACTTTGTACCGGTAATTACGAGCATTTTTTCGTCATTTATTTTGTGATTTACGTTCAGTTAATTCGTTCCAATTTGCCCATTGTTCACTTGTTATTTGTGTTTCATATTACAAAAAACTAAATGAAACAGAAAAAAAAAGAATTTGTTGGGGACATATACTAACAACCAACTAACTATTATTTAATTATTTTAAGTAAGTGTTTATTCATATGTACATACATATGTATGTAGTACATACGACAACCAAAACTAAGCATTAAGCATTGATTTTAGAGATCAATTGAGAAATTCCTCCTATGCAAAGATACGTAATACTATAATTATTATCAATAACGAATTAATTCATTTACAATGTCATTGTTTGCTTAAAATTACAATAAAAGGTGTATGTACATACATACATACATACATACATAGTAGATTCATGGTTGCCAACAAAATATTATAATGAAAAGATTTAATTATTGTACCTATGTATGTATGTATGTATGCATGAGTGCAATAATAATTACATACTATATGCACAAAAATATTATTATTATTATTATTATTATTATTATAAGTGCTTCGAAGTATTAATTTGACACGATTTACGATTATACATATGTATGTATGTATGTATGTATATTTAAACCAAATATGTGTGTATGTATATATGTTAACAACGGTTACAAAATATTGTTATTATAAGTAGGAAAATATTTATAAAGATTTTTTTATATACGAGTAGTATGTATGTACATATGTGTTTGTGGTGTATAGGGTGCAGATTTACAAAAGGTTGAGAGTTCTCGTCTTAAACATACATTGTTTGCTATATATATATATATATATATATGTTTATATTTGTTTGTTTGTCTGTGGACTATAATACATACATAGGTAAGCTTGGAAAATCAATAGAAACGGACAAGGGTCAAATTTAATGAAAATGGAAATAGGCGTGAGAATAGTTGTAGCAATTGCGCATGCGGCACGAATCCATTAGTCTATTACAAAATGGCGTTTTACATACATACATACATACATACATATTGTACATACATAGTATGTATTTTATGCGTTTATATCTTTTGATCAACCCACACATATATACATACATACATACATACATATTATATACTAGACTGATTAGTGTAATTTCACAATTAATTTAGCCTTGGACACGATTTACAGTCGCGATTTATTTCAATTTTCCGCGAATACACACGCACGTTTTATTATTGATTGATTCGAAATTAACACGCGTCGATACTATTTATGTATAATATATTTAAATTAAAAAAAAGCAACATCTATGTATCTGTATATATCTTATCTCACATAAAAAGCTGCATAACAATACAATAATTAGTGTACGTATGTATGTATGTATGTATTAAAGGTTTAGCTGTAATTTTCGGCTTAAATAGGCCGTATGATTATCCGAATCAGTCACCCATTTGATTAAAACTATTCGGATGTCACGTCAGAAATCTAATAGCCACCAAACCATAACCGACCGACCGACCGACCTATACCTACATAGTATATAATAATTCAATGTTCAACGAACAATGCACCTTCAATCCTGCTAATGAATGACAGGAAGGACCATCAAAAAGACACCGAATATTATTACTATGTACACATGTGAATATTCTATAATTATCAAATCCGGTTGAATTTTATTCTTTTAACCCATTCATTCCCAACGAAACAGTTTAAAAATGATTTTATTATTAAAAATACTATATTATTTGAAAACATTGTAATGCCTTAATAACATTATATTTCATAATATGCCTCAACATATATGTATGTATGTATGTAGTAGTATGTACCTAATTCATTGTACATACATACATACATACATAGGTAAATTACAAAATAAGATTTGCCCCCTAATAAAACAATTTCTACATATTTACTACTACGTTTCAATTCAATTGGCAATTGATTTATTATTATTATTTATTCCTTAATTCTTTTGGGTTTATTTTATTTTTCAATTCGTATGTGTGAATTATATTTATTATTATTAAATTGCAGGGGTTGCTTTCAAAAATGTTCAACTCACAGTTGAAGTCGGCTACTATAAAAACCTGTAACATTTATTATTTTATTTATGTACTCGTATAAGGAGCAATAAATAGAGCATTTCCAAGGAAAATATATACTATGTATGTACATACATACATACATACATATAGGTACATATGTATGTATAGAAATGTTTTTTTCGGTCTATGAGAGGCGGGCGGGCGTTTTTCATTACATTACAATCGAGATTATACACCAACATTTATTTAAACTATTTTAAAAACAAATAGTATGTATATAAAAAGTGATTTTCAAATAAATTCTGAATTTAAAATCAAAACGTTTGTTTTATTCCCACTTCATTTAATCCGGTTGTCTGCTACCTCTAATTCTAGGAATCCGACCTAATAATCTTTCAACACCATCTATCTCGAAGACCAGAAATAATTACCCACTCTTCAGCAGACACCACCTATTTTCATTCATTCATCCTCATCCTAACACTTGTATTATTATTTATTTGGAGTACCTACACCTACGTGATATATTTTAATTAATCCCTCTATATATGTAGCACCAAAATACTGATCTAGTTGTTAATGAATGACTTCTTTTCTTTACGTATACATACATATGTACATTATGGCAAGTTGTTAGAATCGGTGAAACAAGGGCTAACGAATATGGTTAAAAAAGGCAGGCAGACAGACAGGCCACATACTATTTCGATGACCGCACAGCTGGTTACCGAAAAACGGTGACACCGGTATGTAACAGATGGTTTATCACCAGGACTCATTTTTATTGGTTATCGCTGATTGAATTATTATTTAAGATACATTGAAAGAAAATATACATACATAGCTATTTATAATACGGTTTTTTTTTTTTTTCTAAGGGAAATTACAATTATTGTTTTATGTAATTTGCATGAAAATCTAACAATATCCATGGGTTTTAATTAAAAATTTTAATATTATATTAAATGAACGATGAATTTAGAGAAACGACGTATGTATGTATGTATACGTATTGCTACAAATAATTATTATGGTTTAAAAATCTCGCTATAAAATGTCGGGCCGAAGATAAATAATAGATAGCAGTAGTAGCTCTTTTTCTGTTGGCATATCACGTACATACATACATACATACATATATATCTTGTGTGTTGGTCCGTATCGGCAATATTCATAAGCACTGCTTGCTTGCTTGCTTACTTCTTGTGGAATGTTTATTATTGCAACATTATTATTATTATTATTAGTATAATGCTTTGGGTAATACATCGCGCGCGCACGCACGCACGCTTGCTCATTCGCTCTCACTTAACTATGCAACCTTTGACAATAAGATTCACGCAGAAAAAAAAAAGATATAGGTATATTCATTGGTAAATAATAAAAAATACAATGAAATGGGGGCGAACCTGCATTTGTAGCCACGTGTCAATAAACTGCGACGTAGTTGAATTGTTCAGATGGTGTGTCGTACTCCAGCAGTCGCCTGGATGCGCCGGGACAATTTGATCGTCGGAACGCGGCGTCCCCGCTGTTCCGGCGGGCCTTACCATACAACACACGCCCGTATCCATAGCAAAGCCCCCGGGCCTAGGGGCACAGGACCACCCACGAAAATTAAGTCGCGCGTTTTACTCTATTTATACTTATTAGCACTTGTTAGCATTCATTTATTAACAACAACATGTTATTAAAAGCCCGACTCATTTTTATTCTAAATGAATTTCGACATTTTCGATTTATACATTTAATTTCAATTTCTTTCTTTGCCAAGTACCTACTATGGTGGTAACTGGTTGTTGGTCAATTAAATTGGTAAGCAGAACCATGCGTCAATTCGTGATATGTAAGCATACAAATATCGCTTCTTTTTTTTTTTATATGTTGATGTTGTCAACGTGCAACTATGTATGTCCTATGATGTGACATGAAGCTTCAATTAGGTTGTACCCCTCTTATATGTAGTACTTATATCAATCTATTATTCACTCGATTCCCATTAATTGTTTGTTTATTTGTTAAATAAATCCGTAATTTCGATTTTAATCACTGCAATTTTCGGTTTTTAAATGGATCTTAAAAATTCATTTCAAGGCACATTACACGTATGTATGTATGTATGTACCTATGTATGTATGTACAAGTCCATTTATTTCACTTTGTTAAGTCCATTTGATGAAACAATAAATCCACTTGATCCACACTAAACGATTTATTTTAAACATATACGTGTTACTATTATTAAACGCGTTGTTTCCAATTACTTAAAATGATATTCCAGGTTCTAATTATAATAATAATAATAAAATGTTGGATGGAAATAATTCTGCGCCGCACAACTATGCTTATAAACCAAGAATGAATGAATGGATGAATGAATGAATGAATGAATGATTGAATGAATGAAAATGTTTTTTAGATGATTCGAACAAAGTCACTTGTTTATTATTATTATTATTATTATTATTATTATTATTATTATTATTATTATTATATACAAGTATTTATAGCACTTTTATTGTAGTATATAGAAAATAGAAATAACGCGCGAATTTCGATCTATTGATAGCGAGTGTGACGGTGTTACTGTAGCGACGGATTCATGAAGACTGGTATCCAATGTGGTCGAGGGGGCCCAGTGGCCAGCGAGAGACCGGAGACCGGAGCCCTGGGGCAGAGCCCCCACGCGTGCGTATCTCTTGTCTTCAGGTACGCCCACGCCGGAATGGACCTCATTGTAAAATATGTAGCTATACTGTACTGTGTTTGTTTTACTTTAAGCTGGATTTTTTTTTTTTTCATTTGCTTATCGAAATCTTTGATAATTTAACCATCTTTTATTGCTTCATTGCTTAATTAAACCATTAGAGCATTATATGTAGCATATACAATATGTACGTGTAATACGTACGTACGTAATAAATAAATCATTTTATCAAGTCAGCGTCGTGCGTGTGCAATTTTGGCCAAAGTATGTTCGATCCAATTCGAATCATTTAAGAAATATTTGCCAAAAAAAGAAACTGCTAAATGATAGAATGGTTTAACATTAACACACATAAAAATCTGAAGAATGTCGTTCTATTTTATGTTTTTATTACAATACATAGTAGTAGTAGTAGTAGTAGGTGGTAGATGGTAGGTTCATATATCAATTGAATATTTTTTATAAATCCGAGTTTTATGAAACAATTGAATGTTATTTCCTAGCAATGGAGTAGCTCGTGCGCTCATTGGTTAGATACTTCCAACCATTCACGGCCCGAATTGGTACCGTTGCTAGGATACGAATGCCTTATATGTGTGGTCTGTAGTTGTGTGACCTCCTCACTAGCAGCGCTAGTTATAAGGATACAACAATTTATGATTTATTTATTGGCTATTATTGTTCACCGAAATTTGCACTTTTCCAATCATCTTTATTTTATTTTATTATTAATTACCGATTTCGACTCAAAGTTTACAACGCACGCGCTCATATGAATAATAATAGAAATTAAATCCGTTTTTTTTTTAACAATCAACTTTGGCTCTGAACACGAATGAATTGTTACACAATTTTGAAGAGGCGCTATTTGTAGGTATATTGTTATTAGAAAGTTGCTTGCCATCTAATAGAAGAAACAAATCTATTGTTTAATATGATGATTTCGGATTGACATTTAGGTATCGTACCTACTATTTTTTATAAAGCCCTCCCTCCCTCCCCAAGTCGTACGAACTAACGGGATAGATATTTAGAAATTATTTTAGGGGTAATCTAAGAGCACTCTCGCGTAAAATGACTCATTCATAATAGCTATAATTTTAAAAAAATCCCATAAGAGTACATATAATTACTGTAGACGCTTTAAAAATCCGGCTTATACATATGTAGTAGATACATGTATGTATGTACTACATCAGCGTTTTGCATTATGGAGTCATCATTTGCTCTTTACACACCCTCCTGTATATAAATACAGTTGATACATTTATATATTGCTTACTTCACTCAAACTACACTTTATGTAAAATAATAATAACTTGTGTGTGTTCATGAACAAAAATGGAACAACCATAAATTCCTCTAAGAATCTACCCAATTCATAAAAAAAAAATGCATTTAAGAACGCGTAATTTCTATTAAAAATCATATTTTATTAATATGTAGGTATGTACATACATACAATACGAATCAAAAAATTAAGAATTTTCTTTTGCAAATACTAATTGACCAGCATGTAATGTATATTCTGAATCATTTAATTAAAAACCATTTATAATTGTAAATTAGTTACGAGAATAAATATGTGCATGACAAAATGCACACTGACTTTATACAAACTACCGATGATACCTATGTTATTTATTAAATTAATTGATTGATGAAATCATACATATGTATGTATGTATGTATGTATGTATGTAGCTGCCGGCAGCTTTACATACGTATAAACTATGATGAATAAATGCAAATGAACGTAAAATGTTTAGATTATTTAGCAAAAAATGAATGTAAATTTAAATAATTCATATTTTTAAATTAGGTATGTATGTACATACGATACAATACGTACACTACACGAAATAGATAAAAAATATGCGCTAGCGCTCGCGTGTCCAAAAGAAATGCTGTTTCATCAATCTACATTAAAGCTAAAAGGTTTCTAAATAAATTGCAAGGCCTTTTTAAACTCAATTTCGGATCAATATTTGACCAAGGGTGACGTAAAACACATTTGTTGTGCACAGATATATTGACAAAAGAGAAAGATAGATTTAATTACATACGAGTAGGTATGTAGGTATGTATTATTATGATAAAATGTTCAAAAAGACAAAAACGCCCATCAGGACAGCAACTATGTATTACGAGTATATATCTAGGTAGGTAAGTAAGTAAGTAAATAAATAAATACACCACGTAAGTTCTGTGGCTTTTTTGTTTTTTGTTTTGTTTATAAGTAATGGGATTGATTTTTAATCTGTATATCTAGTAGGTAGGTACGTATATAGGTAAATGTTCTAATTTATTGTTTACAACATTAAGAAGAGTTATTTTAAGAATAACCTTATAAGATGCTTAGCACATTCAATTTTAACGTCGTTGCTAATAACTCGCAAATTAACAAAAGATTTAAATGATTCTGTCGGCTATTGAAGAAACCGTAGAAAGAAACTAACTAATGTTGGCAAATGGCGGGTGTATTTTTCGTTGTCTGTATTCCAACGTCAAGTTACGAGCACCATTTGTTATTTGGTAGTCCGCATTACACGGAAATACGAAGTGAAAATCAACTTAAATTAAATGTTGAATTGAGAGGAAAGAATAGTGTCAAATGTAACAATCAAAACGAATTCAAGTTGACCGATAAGCACAATTCTTCGGAGGAGGAGGAGGAACATATTTCTATGGAGAAGGTAATATTGTACTATATAATACCTACATATTTTGTTTTGTTTTTATTTTAATTTTACCAAAGACACGACGTAACAGAAATTGTTAGAATGTCGGAAAATAATATAGGTATACATACACGAGTACAAAACTACCTACAATTTGAGAAACTTATTCTAATTTTGTGCACATACAATTAAACATACATAATATGCGGGTATTTGCTGGGTAACATTGGGTATGACACAATGTTACACACGCATTAGAGATAGGTATCTGTAAGAAATGTTGATTAAAAGGCAAACTGCCAAAGGGTATGAAAACTTTAAAAGGGGGGACACCCAGTTTGCCAGGACTGGGACGTCCAAAAACATTAAACCTGGTGAAGTGTGAAAGTACAGTTAGTTATTGGGGGGCCCACCAGCTCCTTTAGTGGGCCCTGAATACGCGATCGAAATTTAACCAGACCAACCAACTAACAAATCAATCCGGTTCCCAGTGCACTAACCATCCCTCGCACTGTCCTACTGCATCCTGGCAATGCAGCAGTAGCCACGAGGGGGCAGATACAGCCAGGCACCCACTGTACTACTAGTAGCACGGATGGGCTTTCTTGGATATAGATTACATGTTAGCCGGTTTTATTAGCAACGCGCTGATATGAAAAAGAGCCATGCGTCTCATTTAGTCGACAACGTACTACGAGAGAGCGGACCAAACTCTAAACCAGACAAGCTAAGCACTTTCCCACACCCCACCTCGAGAAATCTGAAGCCACTAAGCAAACACCGGCCTGGTTTATTCATCCAAACGATCCCATAACAGATAGCGCCGCCATACGTCGCGAACTATCTGCGTGAGATACAGAATGGGTAGCTACAGTAGGCTTTACGGCCCGACGGGTTGTTAGCGACCAAGAGACCCCAAAGCGAAAGCATGCTCTAGGTGCACCTACATTCGTATAAATGCAGGCCGATGTGCAGTAACGCGGGACTCGTAGTAGTACGAAATCGGCTAACATATTGATGCATGGCGCCTAATCATATCAGCGTTATCAATCAAGCACCACGCTTCTCATTCTAATCAAATTCTATTTTCAAATTACAACTAAGTCTCAGCAAGCCTTGATAGTAGCACAACTTTAGTGCTACGAGGTTGCATATCGATCATAGTTTTAGCAAAGCAACAATATTTATGTTATAAACGGAGATTTTGCAAGCAATGATTACACAACATTAGTGCTCCAAGGTTGCATCGATCTCATCATAGTTAGGACAATATTATTTATCCACATTTAACCGAGAGATACAGAGTGGTGCGTTATTATCAATTGTTATTTACCATTTACCGATCAATTCAACACAAAGCAAGATTTTACTACTGTTAATTAATTCGCGACGCGCCCACCCCCGAAACACCCGACACCCGAATTTAAACCCACCCGAAAAAGCAAACCCGAGAAGCTAAACAACGCGAAATTATTATTATTATTATTTAAATACAACAAACGATCTACCTCGGTGGCAGAACTGCCATATTAGATGGACAGTACGCGTTAGCAATAAAAAAAGGGCTTCAAATTGTTGTTTTCCTCCAGGAATCCAACGGTGGGTGCTCCCACGATGAAAAGGGGGGATATTTACGAATTTAACGAACGAGCGACAAGGAACTAGAGACAATACGCATGCTCCAACCGTAAGGGCAGGGGCTACCACATATATTTGCAACAAAAGCGCGTGTTTCAAACATATGCAGACATTTATTTATTTATTTATTATTATTATTATTATTAAATGAACCATTGAATCATCAACAAGTTCTGTAAAATAACAGCAGGGTGGATTGGAACAAAATACTCTCTCAAGTTATACATACAATATACAATACAATGTTTCGTGCATGTGCTATTATTTTAATGACTTTAAATCAATACCATTTAATACTAAATAATGGTTTTATTAGTTATGAAGAATATTATTTGTAGACAAATTTTATATTTCCCAGGATAGTTTAACAATTTCTGAATACGCGCGTATTCAGAAACTGATAAAGAAAAGAAGAAAGAAAGCATAAATAATATAAATACACCCGAAGACAGCGGATTCTCTTTCTATTTTACGACGTATAAGAGAACCACTGACCAAAACGCATGTTCGAAATATTACGAGTCCAAAAGGTACTCACCAAATCCAAATCCATACTTGTTCCTCTCCTACCACAGCTGAAGTTCTTGTTTCTGTTTGGTAGCGAAGCGCAGCGAAGAACTTTATTATTTAATTACCCGAAATTATTTATTTAAAATTTGCACACGACCATTTTGTTTCACTCGCCAACACTGATTTTTATACGGAAAATTACATTTAATTTTAAGACTTTCACTAATACTGTACAGGGGGAATGGCATAAATTTAACGTAGTTATTTCACAAATAAAAATAAACACTCGCGAACTCACTTTATTCACTTTGTTACAAACGGCACAGTACATACATACATATAAATAAATGCAGAAAGAAAGATAAAAAAGAAACTGGGAAATATAAAAATAGCACACGCTAGGTAATCAAAAAAATCACTTACTTGTTCTAAATAAAATGCAGAGTTGAGTTGAGACTGGACCCCCCTAAAACATTGGCAAATGAATTAGAAATCATCGTAAATAATTATAAACATTATTCAAAAAAACACCCCACACAAACATTTAATAAACAATAATAATTAGCAATTGGGACCGCTAAGTTAACGAAAATAAATAAAAACCGTTAATTTATATACGAATTTAACATGCAAGTATGTATGATCAACGATAGCCATGGCTAGCTTCGGCGTACCTTCTAAAACCAGGTAGTAGATGGTTCATATTTTCGCAAAAATCTAATGTAATCGGTCACCCCGCACAAAAAAATTTATAGAATATCAATTGGCAGTCTATTAGTGAACTTTTAACACTAAAATCTATAATAGAATCGCGTTTTTTACCACGTTTTTTACGCATTTTGTCTCAACGAAAATTCGCGCGCGCTTCGTATAGCTGACGTTCCACGGCACACTACAAAGATTATTACTATTTGATTAAACGGTGTTTTTAACATGTATATACTTATATATATATATATATATATATATATATATATATCTTCTGTATTGTATTTTTTTATCTTATACGTAAAAATATAGACGTAAATTTAAATACAAATATTATTTATACACATATGAATAATAAAATGATATTAATTGAAAATACTAATTGCCTAAAATGACCGGCAAATACTTTTTATTTTATTTCTAGTGCATGCAACTTTAATAAATACTGTGCAGCTGTTCTATATATTATATATGTAATACGATTTAAAAATTAAATATGTAGTTCTATTTTAAAATTAGATTTAATTAAATAAAAATTGCAAGCGTTAAAATTTAACTACATACAAAATGGCAATTATGGAAATTTTGAATGAAAAAAATTAAATGGAAAAGTTTAAACAGTCCTAATTAAAATCTGTAATAAGATATAAAATCGTCCTTCACAGGAAATCATAGCCACCTATTTGTTAATAGGAAAATAAAGTTTCAAATAAATCAGTTGAGAAAATATACGGAAATATAAATGTAAATATCATATATGCATATATCAATAGGGAAATGATACGATTTTTCGAATTTATTTCAAACTAATTCCTTACCGGACCAAACGAAATCTGCAACATTCTCGAGCAAAACTAATTTTTATTTTATTTCGCGTACATGCTTATATATAATGTGCAAGTGTTCTATATATTCTATATGTATACATATGTAGTAGTACATAGTAAGAATTTTGAATAAAATGAGAATTGCAAAAAAAATTATTTTTTTATTTTAATTATTAATTAGCAAAAATAGCGCTTATTAAAACAAAGGGAAATAAATTTCTCGCGAAAATATAAACTGTTATAATAAAAATCCGTATTGAGGAATATATAGGTAATTTCCTGAAAAGGGCAAAATGTTTTGATTAAGATATACTCACTTCCTCATTTAGAGTTGCAAGCGAGTTGATCTGCCAGAGCCGACTTCCGGTTTCTCGTCTTGCACACGCGCACAAAATGTCTATGTTGTAGGTACCCGGCGCATTACAACAAACCGCGAATGTTCTAGTATGTGCATATATATATACCTATATACCGTAGTTAAATAAAATTAATATAGAATTTAAAATGGTTCAAAAGTTCATAAGAGTCTAATTGCGCAATACGAATAATTGCTCTATATTTTAAAATGTTCATAAACTAGTCTACATGATCCCGCACTATGTAGCAACAATTATTCATAGCGTATATATGCACAGTAACATTAAAACCGAACTGCAATGACCGGCGGTTGGTCACAGAACTGATTTTCTCAATCTTATTCGGACGAGCTTGCTTGTAAAAACCAGATATTACTGAATAAAATCCTATCCTTATATAAGTGCGAGAAGGATAGACTAACTCAGGTGGCTGGCGTCTTTTCATAAATACTAGTTTCTGATTTTAAAGTATTAACATGCATAGACAATATCACCAAATATAAATTTGTTGCAATGAAATCTTTTAAGGCCCATATTTACTTAATCTGTAAGATTTCTTAAAATTGTTACTCTTACAAATATATAGAGCATAAAATTAGCTTTCATTTGATATGCAACAACAATATTATCACTTGCGATAAATGATCAATTTTAGGCCATCCTAGTATATGTATATATTTTTAATTGATTACGCGATAGAGCACAGAGGTGATATGTATCATAAGTAATTTTCAATTTTAAGAGTCGCGTCTTCTGCTCAGACTAATTATTTATTGTTTATATGCATGTATGTATGTATGTATGTACATATGTACATACATCGAACAACGAATAAAACTAGGATACATTTGACGTTTAATGATGTTTTCTGTGACCAACATTTTGTTAAATTTGCAAGCTTTTTAGTTATTTTAACAGTTGCAAAAGAATAGAGCATAAAATTAGGTTCAATTTGATAGGTATGCAACAACGGTAGTATTGTCTAAAAGTTGTATCCCGTAATACCTTTGAGTTTTTAGTACAGCGTTTATGAACTTTTTATTTATTACAACCTACTTTTTTGTTTTTTATTGTAATTTGGTTGGATTTGAAACAAGTAATCCTCGATTTGATTAATATTAATTGCTGCACTGGTTGGTCCATGCAATGTCCTTTCACAGTTATACTGTTTGTGTACATACATGCATACATACATACATTCGCGGCTTTGATAATATACGGTAATACACATATAGAGGTAACTATTTAATTCAGTAGAATTGAAAAAATCAAAAACAAAACCGCGTTGCGCAATGGAATTATATATTTATTTCCAAAAAGTGAACACCCGCGACGTCTATGTACACAAGAATTAACTAACAGAATTGGAAAAATCAATAAAACCGAGTTGCGCAATGGAATGATTATTTTATAAGTTTAATTTTATTTCCAAAAAGTGAACACCCGCGACATCTATGAACACTAGAAATAACTAGTAGAATTGAAAAAATCAATAAAAACGAGTTGCGCAATGGAATGATTATTTTATGTTTTAAATTTTGTCAAAAAGTGAACACCCGCGACATCTATGAACACTAGAAATAACTAGCAGAAATGAAAAATCAATAAAACCGAGTTGCGCAATGGAATGATTTTATGTTAAATGTACGTAGTACGTATAGGTATTTACAGAGATTTTTGAGTTAGATTCTAACGGAATTACTTGTAAAACTACAAATAGAACACGTGGTTTGGTGTGGAGACAGAAATGGGAATTATTATGAGATTTTGTTCCCTGTGCCAGCTGGGGAGTCATGTGAAAATTGCTTACATTGTCTTACTGAATTGGGGATTGGTATCAAGTTCAATTCTTTAGTAAGGTTAGTGTGGTTTAGAATTTAACATTCGTTAAGCTTATACTATACTTCCGTAAGCTTGAGTTCCTTATTCAAGTCCAATAATGTACTAATGTTTTCAGCGTATTGCCATGTAATGTCACATACAGTGGATTGACGAAAAAGAAGAATACTAACAATGAAGAGCATATGTAAGAGGATAATAACATACATACATATGTAGTCTGAAGTAATGAATTAACATAAATTTTAGCTCAAAAGAAGAGACATCTCAATGGAATGATTTTGTTGATTCCGTAAAATCGAAATTAACAGTAAAACAAGTAGTGGACGGTGTCCAAACCGGAGGCAATCTTACTTTTGATTATATCATGTTAATTTTAACAGCCGAGTTACGTTTACGATTGAATGAGATTAAAAGAAAAGTTTTATTCTGCATTTTTTTCATGATTTAGTTGTTTAGCAGCGCTGGGTTTGGTTGAAAACAATGCTCCTAATATTGTAGCAGCCATGTTGGTGTCGCCATTGATGGGTCCAGTGATGTCTTTAACATTTGGCTCAACAATCTCAAATCGCCAGCTACAATGTGTTGGTCTGAAGAGCTTGGCCATCGGCATGTTACTCTCGATTTTATTTGGTTTTGTTTTTGGGTTGTTTATCGGTGCTACTGAAATGCCCTGGGGCTACGGAGATTGGCCAACTGAAGAAATGAAAGCAAGGTACATATATACATACATTCGACAATTGAGGGAAAGGAAAGACCACCTTATGTATTTAAAAATAAACTAATTATTATACATGATTTCAGAGGGAATTTTCGTTGTCTTTGGATAGGAGTGCTTTGGGCTTTACCCTCAGGCACTGGAGTTGCGCTAGCACTTCTTCAAGGCTCTGCAGGACCGCTAATAGGCGTTGCGATCTCTGCTTCGTTATTACCTCCTGTTGTTAATTGTGTATGTGTAATAATAAATAAATATATATATATATATATATATATATATATATATATATTTTGTTATATTACTGATCTATACTAACTATATTATTATATTAGGGACTTTTTTGGGCATTATCTTGCATTTGGCTTGCCAATGATGGTGTCAATGTGCCACATATTAAAGGTGAACCGTATTATACGACAAATACTAGTAGTACTTCGTATTCACCAATCTATTCCAATTACATGCCAGTTGAATTTTTTATCAACGGAATTATCAGCGCTTTGTTGACAGTGGTCAACGTCATTTTTATATTTATAAGCGCTGTCATTATGTTAAAAATCAAAGAAGTTGCCGCGCCGTACACTTCCACTCCAGATGTTAGGAGATTTTGGGAGAGAGATATCCGGATTGTTCGTGAAAGCAACAGGTCCTTTAATCGGGCTTCAAAAATCAATAAAAATATTAAGTAATTGATTATTATTCTTATTAAATATCTGCAATGTCTTGCACTGAACTTTCTTATAGATCCTTTATCATATTTTTATTATTCTGCCTCATTTTAAAAAACTAAAGTTGTGCGCAATCTCTTTTAATCATTTTTTTAACAGCGTTTTCCATTTTCGAGATATTAATAAATATATGTACATATAAAAACAAATACACCATGCATGATCTAGTGGGTACATAGTCTAACAACTCTGTATTTTGTTACATACAAAAATATTTTACTGTAGTAAGAGTGAAAGAACCTGCATATAAAACGAGTTAGACAAGGAACGATATAGGAGAT
The DNA here is from genome assembly GCA_944738965.1 of Nebria brevicollis. Lineage (NCBI taxonomy): Eukaryota > Metazoa > Arthropoda > Insecta > Coleoptera > Carabidae > Nebria > Nebria brevicollis. The sequence continues at coordinate 8,197,038 of OX122910.1, read as the reverse complement.
TTTACTTGATCTACGGTTGCATAGTCTAACTACCCGGTGTTCGCTTGCCACAAAAATATGTTACTGTAGTAAGAGTGAGAGATTCCGATAAATGACCATATAACCCAATAAGTTAAACAAGGAACGAGCTTGCTCTATTTAGCAGAAATGTATTATGTAGCATTGTAATAAATTCGAAACGAGACTTCTGGCGCCATCTATAGGGATTCATTGGAAGCTTATTAAAATATACAAATTAATGTTGAAAAATTAATGTTTATTTAGTCTATATTTTAAAAAACATTAGATTAATTTAGAAAACTAACTAATATTACGCACGTCATAAGTAAGTAAAAAAATGCTCCCGATAAAGAAAGCATTAATTATGTTTGGATTTAGCAACTTTACTCAAGAAATGAATGCTCCTCCTGAGGTTTTAGAAAATGTCCTGGATGCTGCAGTCCAAGAAGCAAAAGGTGATAGTACCTTGAATCAAATCAAAAGACGTAGCTACGGAAATCCTTCCAATGACGAGGTATCAATATGATATAGTTACATTTTGACCCAAAACAATGTTGTTACCACCCATCTGAAATATGTATATATATATATATATATATAAATCATTCCTAAATATTTTAGTTGTGCATGTCCGGTCTACATGACCTTAACTCTTTGGAGCGCCAAATAACGAACTTGTTAGCAACCCTGCAACAATCTTCGTCACCGATGTCGTCTAGATTCCAATCATTGGTGAGATCGCACAGACCCGGCTCTGTGCAATCTCGATTATCCACGAATTTCGCGCTACCAATCATACATGAGCTAGCCAAAGAACGACCCGAGGTGAAACGAACTATTTCCTTGGGTAATCATGTGGTAAACACAAATGATTTAAAAGGTAACATTTCTGCTTCAAGTCATCATTTAGTCGGGGGTTATTACGAAGATAAAGAGAAGTTGTTGACAAAGAAATAGTTTCGCTTTCGATCACAACTTTATTCAATATCAATTAAAATAACATTATTTATTATTATTATAAAAAAAAAAACTTAAATCGAATATGTTTTACAAAGATTCATATTATGTATAATAATAATAAAGCGATGTTCAATTTTTTTATTGTAATGAACACAAATATTACTATAAAAATCATTACATATCAGTTCCAAATACATACATACGTACGTATGTTTATTAAATATATATATATATATATATATATATATATATATATATATATATATATATATATATATATATATATATATATATATATATATATATATATATATATATTGTTTTTATTCAAACGACATGAGATTTGCAGGTAGTGGTTTATTTTCACTATTTTGTGAAACTTGTTGCAACATTCGACACCATTTTTCCGCATTTGATTTGTTGCCAGATCGAAATTTGTAAATATTACCTTTAAATAAAAGAAAAAATGATTTAAATAAACATTTTAAAAATGTTGTATAGCAGAGCATAGAAACCTCTTTGATGATCCACAAGTTGAAAAATATCTGGTTGCAGCGAATTATCACCCATTTCAAATGAACAGTCTGTGATTGATACAATTTTACATGGCTCTCGTTTGAAATCAGATCTTTGGTAACTAAATTGAAACAAAAATGTTCATTGTTTTCTGAGTAAAAAACGAAAACGATTTTTTTTTTTTGCCTATATATATATATATATATATATATATGTATGTATACCCTTTGAATGATTTTGGTGAGAAATAAATGAGTGATGTAGCCCAAATTTTAATCCAATAACGTTGCCAAGACGTTACAGTGGGTTTACGACCATCTTTTAAAACGGTTTTTCGTCTTAAACAACCTTGCAAAGGACATGATTGGTCCTCACACAATGATGCATCTTCAGTTGATCTAAATAACATACATAAACAAATGTTTTACACCATGAGAACATTATTTACTACATTACATTACATTACCTTGTTAATAGTGTTGAATCTTCTTCAACTTGGTGGGAAGCTTGTAAAGGGAGCTCCCCCCTACTTGGAGATAAAAGAATTTGATGTCCATTTCCAGAATCTTCCAAGACAGAATCATCTAGTAAATGGAACGCCTTTGCTTCCACATTTTCGGAAAGCACTTGCGGTTTATAAATACTAAAAAAATGACCGGGATAACGTAACAAAACCCCAACGGCAATAATATTCATGCGAATATCATTCAATTTTGTTTAAATTGTTTATTTATTGTTTAGATATTTTTTGAAAAGCTCAATTCTACAAAGAAATCAAATAAAAATGGCCAAAATGTACAAAACTGACTAACTGACTGAATATACAAATCATAAAATGAACAAGCTGATACTATTGAATTTTGCAGACAGACGAATCATGCAGTACAATTGGTATGCAGTATTTTTTAATATTAACTCACCCCATCGGGGTAATAAAATTCGAACTAAAGCCTATATTAGGCAGAAGTGACCCTTGTTTATGGAAATTCCGTGGTAGACTTGCACTACGGAATCTAAATAAATTTGTATACGGCTGTTGTTTTTAAAATTGTACACGATTGCAATACATTTGATTGTTTAATAATACGACCGAAACAATTATTTTTAACCTAAGTCATTTGATACATATAAATCAATCTACATATGTATATATATATTTATATAGAATAATATGATTTGATTATGAAGACTAAGCTTATGTATACATACATACATACATACATAAATAAATATGTTTGAATGTATGATTTAAAATGATAAAACATGGTAAAATGTGATTTAAACATGAGCTAGATTTAAGCTAAGCTCTGGTTCCCAAACAAAGGTGCGTACTTACTTGGTTCCCAAACTTCTGCATTTCCTGTGACTTGGTGTAAACTTCGCCGCAGACGAAACAGCGCAATGTAAACGCAACGATCCGCTTGATGATTTCGCTGGCGACAAATTTAAACTGGCAAGTGTTGACGGATCCAACATATTACTGGATACAGATTCTTTAGAGCTACAACTTGAAGAACTCGGTGCCGGTGATGGCGGTTCGAGTTTTAGTGATAATCTAGTAACAACAATCATACATAAAACATAAATTTTGAATAAAACACAGTTATATATAATATGTATAACCTACTTATATTGATCATCTTCAACAAATTTCTGCAACTCTTCAATATAGCGTACAGAGTTCAGGTATTGTTGAATGTGAGGAATTATAGGTAGGTTTGAGTAATCAGAGTGCTGGTAATTGGAGATCACACGAAGAATATTGTTCATTTTGAGTTGACGTTGCTGAGATTCTAAGCCGCCAGAATGTGGATGGGCCATATCGATATAAACCAAATCAGTTAAAAATAATCCTAAAGCAACATGAATCATTATTTTTCTTTTTTGTAAATATAGATAAGATAAAATAAATTCACAACTAACCCAAGTATGGAATACATGGTAACTTAAGACTTTCCATGTGTGTTCGTAAATTGGACCAATTATCTGTGTCGGAAAAAACCTCGGCGAGTTTTTCGAACGTTTGTTTCTCTTTCTTGGTCAAGCATGACCAGGTTTTGCTGAGTCTATAGACCGATGCACTTTGCAGTGCTGAGATTATTGCAAATAATGAGTGGAGATTATTTAAATCATGAAGTTTTTTCGCTATTCTAATAAAATGACCTAAAATCTCTGAGCGCTGCTTCCCTGTACTGCCTTTGAGTATTTCTTGTACTGTCCAAAAGCTTACCTAAACATTTCGAAAATGTAGATATATATATATATATATATATATATATATATATATATATATATATATATATATATATTTCAATTGAAATGTAATGAATTGAATGTCTAATGAATTAGAAATCGATATTAATAATCAGTGAGAAAGTTTCTATATAGTATGTATAATACAATAAAAATGGAAACAATATTTAACCTAAATAATAAGAGCGATGGTTTTTTAATGCTCCTCCTTACATGATTAAATCTTCTGGTAAAAGCGACCACATTGGGCGCAACGGTGAGTTTGTTCTTTTTGTTCCACGCGCAACTGGCAAGTTCATCTGGCGTGATTGCTATGAATACGGGAAGATCCAGCAGCGTTAATTGGCCGGCGAATTCTTCAGCCGGCACCACAAGCGGATCAATCATGATTGGATTGTGATGGTGGCTGTTTTGATTGGGGAGGCTTTGCGATTTGATATGTGGCGGCAAGTTGGAGGCAGTATACGGGCAACTGCCACAAAATATCATTCATTTATTAGCAAGGAACAAACTCTCATTTCTATGTATAAATCAAATGATGGGGGGAAGTGCGCTGTAAATTTCAATAGACGATTAAACAAAAATACTGCGACACACACACACAGAAAATCATATTTCGACGATATGATCTTTTATTTCGAAAACACAATCACACACATATATTTATGTATTATTTTTATATAGACTTATCGAATTTAGATAATAAATAAAATGACAATTCCATTCAAGGACAAGGATATTAAATCACAACGAATTTATTTCAATTAGTATCAGCAAAACTTACCCATAATTATAATAAAACATAGGAGGTCCTGGTCCACTAGAAACTTTTGTATTTGTTTTCGATTTGAATTTCTCTGTAAAAAGATCATGTTGCTTATTTAACGATGGAGATTTTTGGTCTTCTTCGATTGTTTTATACGTTGCACATGATGGTTCATCCGCACTCTAAATAGATAAGGTCAAACAAACAGTCATGAAAACAAATTGAAAACAATCACACAAAGCCTTACTTCTCCTAATCTTAAAGTTACTAGACTATCTCCTGAAATGTCTCTTGGTATTTCAGAATAGCGCATCATTTTGTCATGGTATGTTGATTATTAAGCTAGAACACCATTATTATTATTATTAAGCACACTAAAAACGCATCCAAATCTACCAAATCCACATACATAAATCACATGCAATACTATAGGTATGTACATACATACATATAGAAAATATGAAACTTGATCTTTTTGATTTTTATTACTCAATTTAGATGAACGAAAATTGGTCAGTGGCCGTGAGAGACTCGGGTCAGTTTATCTACGTGTATGTATGTACGTGATATTTTTAGCTGGGTCATATATCACGTTTATGGTCATATTTTATTAAATATGACCATACTTGAACTCGTAACCTCCACCATTTTAAATTTAAAAAAAACTTTAATTTACACACACACATCACAATATTCAAATTTATTTAATTTTTTGAGTAAATTATAACAATATTATTATTTCAGAAAATTAACAATTATTTTTCAATAATACATAAAGTAAAAGTCAGTAAAATCATTATTTTATTACAGTAAAACTAGAAATTAAGGTCAGTCTGAACAAAAAGAAATAATAATTTCATATTTATATTATCAATCGTTTCTTCAAATATCATGAATAATTTTCATAAACTAGAGATATTTGCTTATCTAGAACAAATAAATATTATCTTTTGAAACATCTGCAGATGACTCAATATTTTTAATCATTTATATTATTATTAGAAACTAAATTTTAAATAAGTGAAATCTAGATTCTAATATTAACCTACATTTGATGATTACACATTAAAAAAAAAAATACGACATTTATTTATTTCGATGAATTTGTTACTGGTTATTAGTTTCTATAGCAACAACAAAAACAATTCATTGTTAAACACAAACAAATATGTACAGAGCAGTTGTTTCCAATTAGTAATTAAAATATAAACAATAAGATCACTCAAAAGCGCATGAAATTATTGAAATCATAGTTTGAACTGTTTAAAAGTTAAAAATATATATTTATATACCTATATATATATATTATACAGGAACAAAAAATAAAAAATAATCATAACATACCCAACCCATGTAGCACATAATTGGCGAATTGATCACCGTAATGCACTTGCTGCTTTTTATACTAAAACATTTCATTGGTGATTTAAACAAGCTGTAAATATGATCACTGATTTATTTATTATTATTAAACGTTAACAAGTGCACTTGACATGTAAAGTTGTTTCGTAAAGAAAGTTAGCGAATGACAGCTGCCACTGCCACCATGTTTAATCTTCCGATCCGACGATTCCACAACGTTCAACAACTACCTACCACCTATGTTCGCGGTTGAATTCACGATGAATACCATTTTATCCAACGCGCTTTATTTGAAAAGGTTATTACAAAAAATGACCCACATTAAGAATACTTCTAGTTTTATTGAAGGTTTTATCATTCATAATTGCCATTCCACATACAATTTTACGCATATTATAAGGGTTTTCTTTATTATATTATTATATAAATATAGCTGTTATTTTAAAAGAAATAAATAGGTATGTATAATCATTTATTTCAATAATTATTCACTATTAAATAAAAAAAAAAAATTGTCCTAACAAAGAGAACAAATTCATTAAAATTGGGTTAATTTATGAATAACACAATAAATATACGATGTCTTGACTGTCTGGTGCACATGTAATTTTTAAAATCGATCATCGATATGAGTCTTTGTCATCTTTTAAATCTCTTCCTGTTATAACATATAATATATATATATTTATATATTCTCTAATTATCAATCTAACATATGTATCTGCCTACAATATTTATTTTATAATTTAACAAAAATAGATATGATCACAATATTAATTCCAGTAGTAGGTATTTCTTCACTAAGCATCTCCATTCGTTTGTATTTACGATAAATAGGGAAACTAACTTTGTTAAACAAATGCCTCGGATTATTTTTCAAATATAGTAGGTATTACTTTCATATATTTCCACTGGTTCGTTTGTTTTTGGTTCAGCAACTCTTAAATGTTAGCAATCCGAAGTTGCAATTAGTCATAGGTATGATTTGTTAGGTTAGTAGTAGTAGTAAAAGTATGTGTTTTTGATTATTTCCATTGAAGAAGATAAGGGCGGAAAAGTGATTTTTATTAGAGACATAGGTAGGTATGTAAGTGTGCATTAAATGGAGGAATTTTTTTATTTTTGATCTGGTATAGAATGATCATCTTTGACAGTTGGTTGCGCAGCCGGTGTCGGATCATCTTGAAACAGCGGATTTTTCACTTCCATCTCACCAGTCTAAAGTAGAGACAGTAGGGTATTTAACAACTTGAAGCTTTCTGGTTACAGAACAACAACAACCACCATACATTTGGCATAGTTGCAAAATTCTCTCAAAAACAACAACAAAATTATCTAATAATAATAATAATAAAACTTAAACATCAAACGAAACAATTATGATGATTTAAGCAATGAAAGCTAAAATAGGTATGTTCGGCAACACATTGAATGATTTGTTTTTTTAAATGATTTTTCATTTATTATTTTACCTATTTTTAATGATTTAACCATGCTTTTCAACAACAATTAAAGCCAAAATGATCTAAACTACATATGTTTCAAAGTAGGTAGGTACGAATATATATATAACTAATTTAGCGTTTTTAATAACTCATTTCAAAATAGATCGCTTCAATAAATAATACAAGAAGCTTTAGTTAGTTATTATCAAATGTCGACTTACTGTTTTGAATATTTTTATTTATTTATTACAAGAGCGTTTCCTTGATGTTTAAGAACTAAGAAAAATATTAAAACGAGTATTTAAATTTATATATATATATAAATATATAAAAAAAAGTATGTTTCATTCGTACTTATTTAGTGTTTTTGCTCATAAAAATCTAAAATAACTAAATTCTTCAAGATAAAACCCAAAAGAATGTAATAACTTTGGTAATAATCTTAAAATACTAGAGTATATAAATATAGTTCACACCAGAGCAGCGTACCTATTGTTTCGTATTAAATACAAGTTCAGATTATCTTACCGGTGCTAACCCTGGACATTCATAAACAGTGTAATCGCCTTCTTCATTTTCTTCATCACTTTCTGCTTCAGACATTGAACCATGTCGTACAGTAGCAGCCGCTCTACTAAAAATTAAATGCAGTTTCTGATTAATAAAAATAAATAAATAAATAAATAAATTTGTACTTTTCCATCGCTATGATTTGTTGTTTTTGATGCTGGTAGTGGTACATTTGGGCCGATTGAGCCAATCTTCGATCCCCAGTGGGTGATATATCTTTATTTGGCCCAGTCACTCCGTAAGCGGGGTACTCCACATCTGCAGAGTTTTTAACATTTTTCTGCAAACTAGAAAAAAAAAAAAATATGTTACTGTAGTAAGAGTGAGAGATTCCGATAAATGACCATATAACACAATAAGTTAAACAAAGAACGAGCTTGCCCAATCTAGTAGAAATGTATTATGTACATACATACATACATACATACATATATAGTATTGTAATAAATTCGAAACGAGACTTCTGGCGCCATCTATATTGATTCATTGGAAACATATATAAACATGCAAATGATTGTTTAAAAATGAAATTTTTATGTTGTCTAGAAACTTTATAAAATGTTTATAGGTACCTATGTATTTTGTTAAGAAAATAAAAATTCAACTTACTTGTACCATCCAATTGCAAACGCTATAAGTCCAACTGTAGCTGCAGCGCTAATTCCAGCGACAACTGCTATAACATACACTCCAGCTGTTTCATCTTGGAGCGTCGGCTTAACTGGAACGACCTCAACTGTTTGGTCCAGATGCCGATCTTGCTCACGCAGATGATGCACTGCATTCGGTTTTGTTGTCTCACCATCGCTACGGATTTTCTTCACCGGTTCTGGAGCAGGAAGCTCGTCTGGCTCTCGTTTGGTTTCATCCATCATGACGGTTCCATCGATTTCGCGATCGTTTTCATTCTCAAAATCGTAGTCTTCTAAAAAACAATATATTTTATTTGGTGCTTACTTATTTATCTTAGATACATTTCGATGAGAATACCAGGAGTGATTTGATAATATAATGGATTTGGAGGTGCTACCGCGAAATCAAATTCTGGTTTAATGAATTTGTTTTCTGGGACGATAAACTGAAAATCTGATGCTAGATCCTCAGCTTGCCGGAGTTCCAGTTGACGTTGTTGCTCTTGTAGATAATGTGTAAGTTGTTCTAGTGCGTACTCTTCAGCGGTTTGTTCTAGAATCATATTTCATTTATTTTTAAAAGCTAACATATTTTTATTTATTAGGGACTTTTGATCATTTCCATAATGTATGTAATCGTATTGGTTTAGATATATATAAAATTAAGTTTACCATTGTCTACATTCAGCACAATACGAGGCCGCTGATATCCTGAAAAATAAAAACCCATATGTAAGGACAACGATGGTGTATCATACATATTACATTTACATAAATATATACTAAAGTAGAACACATACATATTTCAACGGAAACCACAATTGATAATACATTTTATTATCTATGTACTATATTTGTATAGAACCTATATTCTATATATATATATATATATATATATATATATCTATATATTTTGAAAACATATACCTATATATTTTTTTAATTGGTAATATAATAATTTAAGAATATAAATTAGTAAAAAAAAAATGAATTTAAAAGGAAATACAAAACCATATTGCTCGTAGTTTTATATTTATTTGCAATGTAGGGCAAATAGGTGATCAATATATCAATAGAAATGTGAGTAAAGTAATAATAAATAATTGTAATAAATTTCGCGGTAAATTGTAATGAAAACATGAAAAACATTGAGCAATATAACTCACTCACTCACTCACCTGGATAGAACTCCAATTCAGCGGAAATACTAGAAATCTCTAGGCCAATATAGATGAAAATCGCTCTGAAAATCAGTGAAGTTTTCATTCTGGGTTCCGTTGAGCGCAAACGATATTTCGGTGTGTATGTAATACTTTTAGTATCCCATATGTTTCGACACATTTGCAGCCATACTCCAAGGAATCAATATTCCGACTCGTGTGCCATTGGGCGTAATCTACGTCACACTAAACCAGCACCCAACAACGCACAACTTCATTCAATAACCGACTAGCAAGCATTGAAAATAACAAAAATGATATTAGGTACATATATACATACATACATATATACGTTCTATAAATGCAATATATATATATATAGGAACGCAACCCTTATAATTTCAAATAAAACATATCATTATGTATACTATAAGTAGGCAGGAATTTATTTAGTCAAAATATTGATCCTTTGTAATGTTTATTTTTTATTTTAATAATAGATATAATAGAATTATTTTCAAGATTAGGAATCAGGATCGTCAGTTGATTCGCCTTCAAGTGTTAACCGTGCATCAATTTTCTTTTTAAACGTAAACTTTTTTTTCCTCCGATTAATCACGCCATCACTATCATCCATCATCCGTAAAATTAACGTTTGGTCTGAGCAATCCATCGGAGCCACCGAGATGTCTCGGACAGCTCGGAATTTGCCACAATTATTTAAGTGTTCGTTTTCCAAACGGAAAAAATTCCAAATAAATCGTCTGCAAGACATACCATTTTTGAGAGAATAGAATAAATGTATTTTACAGGATTTAAAAACTAAACCTAACCTGAATACTTCGAGCGGTGCTAAAATCGTAACCATTATATCCGCTTGGACATAGCCCATTTCGGTTAGGGACATTGACAATGCCCAACCAAATCTCAAAATAAAGTCTTCAACAATTCCAAAATAGTAAAAAACCTGATGAACAATTACATACATATATATATATATATATATATATATATATATATATATATATATATATATATATATATATATATATATATATATATATATATATGTATGTACATACATATGTATATTACACTAAACACTTACAGTCGATGAATAAACAATTTCTTCCCTTAGAAATTTATTATCCCCTGGTTTCGGATCAAAAAGCCCCCAATCCAATTTAATATCCCATGTGTACGCATAACAGGAGCTAACTAGAGATGAAATCAACCATGGATAAAAGAACGGATTTTCTGATGTTGCATATTGGTCTGAAATCCCCAATCAATCAATCAATTCACAAATGAAAAATTTGTTGATTATGCATAAATCACCTGAGTAGGCGATGCTTAACGATGAAAATATAACAACTAAGAATGATGTTGAATATTTGGCTGCATTTGCGAGATGCGGATTGGCTTCCTTAGTATCACGATAACGTCTCAAACATTGCGCAAAACGAAACCAGGCTGGTAAGCTACGCATTACCGAACGTATAAGTAAATGTTTTTCAACGCAATCATTCGGATCTAAAATCCGAAATATTATTTCATTTCCCTATAAAAATTTCAGTCGAATCATGTGGTAGTATGGTTTCAATATAATTATTATTTATTTTAAAGATGATTACCATGTCCAGTTTCCCAACTACCATTGGTGAAATAAAAACAAATAATATATTGTAAGTCAGTAAAAACAGTTACTAAACTATTCAACTGATCAGCAACCCAAAAGTCTGCGAAATTTACATAGAAAAATGGTGCCAACAATATTCGAGTCTAAACATAGAGAACGGAAATCATTCTCAATTCAAATCATATTACACTTTAGGAATCATATTAGAACTCACAAAAATTCGTAACGTCCAAAATCGAGCTTCATGCCGAAAAGTCTTTGTTGGATTTATTAAAAATAAAAACATCAAAACGAATAAAATTAACGGGTTTACATAGGCAGGGATTGACAGGGCAGAACTATACAAGAAACTTAAAACACTCATGGACCAAACCACCCCAAAAATCGCTGCAAGCTCGATGACATGTTGCTCGGACAGATGATTTCTTGGGTCCATCTCGAAGATCAATACGTGGTTGACCCCTGATGACCGCCACCCATAAATATTAATGCCCCAAAGAAATAAAAATTGAACAATTAAAAGAGGTCCCCGATATAAACGAAACACAATACGCCAATCATCTTTGGATTGGTGGAAGAACGCTGAAAAATAATTGAGAGAATTGAGAATGTTTGTTTTGTTTGTTTTGTTTGTTTGTTTGTTTGTATTGTTTGTTTGTTTGTTTATTTGTGTTTACCTGATATTATAACTGCGGCTAGAAGAACTATGAATGAACCTGAATATAGACCTACTTTAAAAGTAATCCACGGACTTTGTTGTTCACCAAGGGGTGGAACTCGGAGCCGCTTCATAGCTCGCTGCCGATCACCACCCTCTAGTTCCACAGTCACGGTAGATTCTGTTTCATGTATGAGACGATCAATGTCTTTGTTTTGATAAAAATGCGAATTTTCCACCTGATTTTCACGCCATTTCGCACCGATTTCAACGGTGAGTAACTTTTACATCACAATGTGTCATCATTTGAATCATATACATACATACATACATACATATGTGATTGATTACCATGTTTACTTACTTTGTCATGTTTTTTTAATATTTTCCTAAATCCAGTGAAATTTAAATTCTGATAATTTTGCAATAGAATCAAAGACAAATAAAACTCGCTGAAAGCGAGTTTCAGTTCTTGGATTTTCCTAGCCGGAACATTTCTCTTTCCTAACATTTTCCTTCCGTGCTCTTTCAAACTTTCTTTTGCACGAAATTCGTTATCTTGAGCATCACTCAACTCACTTCTTAAGTTTGCATATTTTCTTGTTGCTTCCGCCAATTTTTCTACAAATGTTTCTATATTAAAAATACACTCGAATCCAAAAAAGAAAACCACCTGAATAAAATGTGTTAATTTTCGTCAACTCTTTATCGCAATAATGAAAAAACTGCTCGTCGAATTTTGCAAAATATCTCGTCAACACTTCCGGTTCCACAACTTCACTGGAAGGCGCTTGCTCAACAGCACCGTATAACAATGCTTTCATTTCCTAATCCGAATAATATCAATCATATAGTATATAAGTACAAATGTAACTGCAAAGTGTATTATTTTACCTCATAATTAATATATTGCTTCCTCCATTCCGGCGTAATGTGTGCCAATAAATGTTCGGCGAATTTCATTATAAATCTCTGATTTATTTACAATTCAGCACGTCAATCGACGCCTAACAGTAATGACCGCGACGCGACGCGACGCAAATCGTTATTTTGGTGATCGTCCATATAGTTATTGTACAGCAGTGACGTCAGATTAAACACGAATGGTGCAAAAGAACCAGTCCAGAATTTCACCTATATTTATGCATCACGTCTCACATGGAAGCATGCTCTAAAGTATGTAACGCGTATGTTCAGTCACAGCGGTGAGGAACATGGACCCACAGATTGAGCATCACTGGATAAAGTACTAGCACGTGAGCAATGTTTCCACGCAATATAATATATTATTGCTGTACAACTAGAACAATTATTAGAAATGTAGGTGATAGTCTTTTATTATTATTATTCATATATCGAATAGGTATCGAATTGTAATATTTTAGCTAACAACAAAAGTTAAAGCAAATGTTGAGGTTAACAATGAGGTTATAACAAACATTGAAAATGGTTCAATCAAACCACGATTGCACCCAGGTATTTATAAACCACGTACAGTATCCCTACCCGAGAATATAATCGAGGCGATACGTAAAGCTTTAGCAGGTATTCCGAACGAATGAACGAAATTAAATCGACATTTATGGTGTTGGATTTTTCAGATTATCCCATCAAACAAATATTAAACGATAGTAAAACGTTAGTAAGTTATCTCAGGGGTAGACATCCTCCGTTCGAAGAGAAAGATTATTTAGACAGGAAATCGGAGGTTACGAATCATGTTTTGGGCCAAAAAGCTGACTTGGATAGTATAACCGATGAAGAACGAGTGGATTTAAAGTTGAAATATAAAGAAACCATCGAACTTCTATTAAAGACAAAGCTATATGCATGGAAACCAATCGAGTATGATATCAGTAAGTCGTTACAATATTTATTAGGTCGTTCCGCGTCGGAGTTTGCGGTTTTGCATCGAATTTTTCAAGAAATCTCGTTTCGCGACGGACGTTTTAAGCCGAGAAGCTTTTTCGATTTTGGGTCAGGGATCGGAAGTGGAATGTGGTAAAGTATTTTTCACTAAGTTTTAACGGATGAATCATCAGCATCGGCATCATTCATTTATTTATTTATTTTTAGGGCTGCAAAGTTATTTTGGCACAAACACATCTTTGAATATTTTAACGTCGATGCTTCTGTTCATATGAACGATTTAGCTTTAATTTTATTAAAAGGGGGCACCGGATTGGCAGACGCTAACTTGAAAGGGGTTTTCCATCGTCAGTTTCTACCAGCAACAAATGTGAGTTGTATGCTATTTTAATATTCAGATTTGAATGATTTTTTTTCTTTGTATTTTAGACTACCTACGATTTAGTTCTAAGTGCATACACATTATTAGAGTTACCTTCTTCTCATATTCGATTAGAAACGATTTTAAAATTATGGAATAAAACTCAACATTATTTAGTAATTATCGAACAAGGAACCAGCGCTGGGTTTAAAGTAATTTAACAAATAAGTAAAATCAAATATATATATAATGAAATATCTACAAGAATTTATTTATATAAATATAGGTCATCAATGAAGCTAGAGACTTTATTTTAGATATTAAAGATCAAAATAACAAAGGACACATTTTTAGCCCGGTTAGGATATATATATATATAGTATATATAATATAATCTAAATAAATAAAGAACCATGTCTTGTCATTGATTCTAGTGCCCACACGACAAAATATGTCCGAGATTTATGTCCGATACGACCCCATGTAATTTCGAAATAGCGTACACTACAATACCAATAGGTCAGCACTCGGAATTCAGTCGAGAACGATATTGTTATATTGTCTTAAAAAAGGGTGAATTATTTGTGTGTGAGTGAGTAAGCATTATGTTATTTATGTTCATTGTATTTAGGTGAGAGAACTGACCATATCGATCCGTGGCCTAGGGTAGTCCGGCCTACGTTAGTCCGATCTAAACACGCAATTTGTCGAATGTGTACTGCGAGAGGACAGTTGGAGGAAGTGGTTTTTACTGCTTCGAAACATGGAAAGTAAGTTTAAGTAAACAAAAATAAATATCGTTTTCAATTTTATTATTATTATTATTATTATCAGGTTAGCATATCGATGTGCGAAAGCAACACAGTGGGGTGACTTACTACCGATGATTATAAAACCATCAAACAACTATCAACCAACCGAAGATTAATTTTTATATGTATTATAATAATATTCATGTGTGACTTTAACTATGTAAAATAATGTATTATCTGTGCTTTTAAGAGTACAAAAAATTATTACTTGTCAAGAAAAAGAAGTGCTTTTAAGAGCACAAAAAATTATTACTTGTCAAGAAAAAAAAAGTGCTTTTAAGGGCACAAAAAATTATTACTTGTCAAGAAAAAAAAGTTCTTTTAAGAGTTGAAAAGTCATGAAAATGGTAAAGTTAAAAATGTGCTCCTAAAAGCACTTATATTTCCTTGACCAATTTCGATTCAAAACCCGGATACAAAATGTCAGTTTACACGGTTTTAAATCGAAATTGGTCATAGAATATAAGTGCTTTTAAGAGCACAAAAAATTATTATTTGTTAAGAAAAGAAAGTGCTCTTAGAAGCACATTTTTTTAAAAACAATAAATTATTTATTATCAATTTTAAAATTTGTAATAATACCCCTAAAGACCGTAGAAATAATTTTAGAATTACGTAATAGCCCTTCATTTGACCAATTTCGATTCAAAACCGTCTAAAATGACATTTTGTATCCGGGTATCAGGAATCAAAAGAGATCTTTTTTATTCATGGTCACCCATCCAAGTTCGTACAAATCAGAGCGTCGCTGAACCAGCAAGCATTTCACGACAATAAAACCATCACGCCAGCGCGCCAGTTCGAGTTGCGCATTTTACTTACATGATCATTTCTTACCAAAATAAAAAAGATCTTGGAAAGAAAAAAATTATTATTATAAACTTTAATATTGTTTATAGTTAATAACTGTTACGTAATTCCAAAATTATTTCCATGGTCCTTAGGAGTATTATTATAAACTTTAACATAGTTTATTGTTAATAAAAATATATAAATCTGTTTAATTTAAGATTGTTTAAGGAATATTAAGGATGTAATAAAATTTTTATTCCAAGTACGAAATATTCTTATTTTATTTAAATAAAATATTTATAAACAATTATATTATTGTTTATAATAATACCTAAAGGCTGTAGAAATAATTTGGGAATTACGTAATAGCCCTGCAAATCGCCAATTTCGATTCAAAACGGTCAAAATCACATTTTGTATCCGGGTATCAGGAATCAAAAGAGATCTTTTTTATTCATGGTCACCCATCCAAGTTCGTACAAATCAGAGCGTCGCTGAACAAGCAAGCATTTCACGACAATAAAACCATCACGCCAGCGCGCCAGTTCGAGTTGCGCATTTTATTTACATGATCATTTCTTACCAAAAAAAAAAAAGATCTTTGTGAATTACACATCTAGGAGGTCCTTTGAAAGTGTAAGTATTATTATTATGGGTAAGAAAAAGTGCTCTTAAAAGCATATTTTTAATAAAAAAAAATTAACACTCGTCAGAAAAAAAAAGTGCTTTTAAGAGCACAAGAAATTATTACTTGTCAAGAAAAATAAATGTGCTTTAAAATTTTTTGGGGATTACGTAATAGATTTGATTTGACCAATTTCGATTCAAAACCGTCTAAAATGGGATTTTGTATCCGTAGAACAGGAATCAAAAGAGGTTCATTTTTATTATTTTTTGGGCCCCTTTTTAATTTTTTTTTTCACGGCGCCTATGTAAATGATTTTAGTTCATACCTTCCTCCACTAGGGTCCTAGCGCCGAAGGGCTGAACTAAATGGTAAAAAATATTGGTTCAGAAACTCGCTAGCACACACCCTCCGCGAACAAACCTTTCACATACAAGCCCAGCGGTGGGCTTCCCAACAGAGGGCTTCCCAGCGGAGGGCTTCCCAGCAGAGGGCTTCCTAGCGGAGGGCTTCCTAGCGGAGGGCTTCCCAGCGGAGGGCTTCCTAGCGGAGGGCTTCCCAGCGGAAGGCTCCTTAGCGAAGGGCTTCCTAGCGGAGGGCTTCTTAGCGAAGGGCTTCCCAGCGGAGAGCTTCCCAGCAGAGGGCTTCCCAGCGGAGGGCTTCGCAGCAGAGGGCTTCCTAGCAGAGGGCTTCCCAGCGGAGGGGTTCTTAACGAAGGGCTTCCTGGCGGAGGGCTTCCCAGCGGAGTGCTTCCTAGCGGAGGGCTTCCCAGCGGAGGGCGTCTTAGCGAAGGGCTTCCTAGCGGAGGTCTTCCCAGCCGAGGGCTTCTTAGCGAAGGGCTTCCTAGCGGAGGGCTTCTCAGCGGAGGGCTTCTTAGCGAAGGGCTTCCCAGCGGAGGGCTTCTTAAGTAAGGGCTTCCTAGCGGAGGGCTTTTTAATGAAGGGCTTCCTAGCGGAGGGCCTACTAACGAAGGGCTTCCTAGCGGAGGGCTTTTTAATGAAGTGCTTCCTAGCGGAGGGCTTTTTAATGAAGGGCTTCCTAGCGGAGGGCTTTTTAATGAAGGGCTTCCTAGCGGAGGGCCTACTAATGAAGGGCTTCTGAGCGGAGGGCCTACTGATGAAGGGCTTTCTAGCGGAGGGTTTACTAATGAAGGGCTTCCTAGCGGAGGGCCTACTAATGAAGGGCTTCCTAGCGGAGGGATTTTTAATGAAGGGCTTCCTAGCGGAGGGCTTTCTAATGAAGGGCTTCCTAGCGGAGGGCCTACTAATGAAGGGCTTCCTAGCGGAGGGCTTTTTAATGAAGGGCTTCCTAGCGGAGGGCTTTTTAATGAAGGGCTTCCTAGCGGAGGGCTTTTTAATGAAGGGCTTCCTAGCGGAGGGCTTTTTAATGAAGGGCTTCCTAGCGGAGGGCTTTTTAATGAAGGGCTTCCTAGCGGAGGGCTGTTTAATGAAGGGCTTCCTAGCGGAGGGCCTACTAATGAAGGGCTTCTTAGCGGAGGGCCTACTGATGAAGGGCTTCCTAGCGGAGGGCCTACTAATGAAGGGCTTCCTAGCGGAGGGCCTACTAATGAAGGGCTTCCTAGCGGAGGGATTTTTAATGAAGGGCTTCCTAGCGGAGGGCTTTTTAATGAAGAGCTTCCTAGCGGAGGGCCTACTAATGAAGGGCTTCCTAGCGGAGGGCTTTTTAATGAAGGGCTTCCTAGCGGAGGGCCTACTAATGAAGGGCTTCCTAGCGGAGGGCTTTTTAATGAAGGGCTTCCAAGCGGAGGGCTTTTTAATGAAGGGCTTCCTAGCGGAGGGCTTTTTAATGAAGGGCTTCCTAGCGGAGGGCCTACTAATGAAGGGCTTCCTAGCGGAGGGCTTTTTAATGAAGGGCTTCCTAGCGGAGGGCCTACTAATGAAGGGCTTCCTAGCGGAGGGCTTTTTAATGAAGGGCTTCCTAGCGGAGGGCTTTTTAATGAAGGGCTTCCTAGCGGAGGGCCTACTAATGAAGGGCTTCCTAGCGGAGGGCTTTTTAATGAAGGGCTTCCTAGCGGAGGGCTTTTTAATGAAGGGCTTCCTAGCGGAGGGCCTACTAATGAAGGGCTTCCTAGCGGAGGGCTTTTTAATGAAGGGCTTCCTAGCGGAGGGCCTACTAAGGAAGGGCTTCCTAGCGGAGGGCTTTTTAATGAAGGGCTTCCTAGCGGAGGGATTTTTAATGAAGGGCTTCCTAGCGGAGGGCTTTTTAATGAAGGGCTTCCTAGCGGAGGGCTTTTTAATGAAGGGCTTCCTAGCGGAGGGCTTTTTAATGAAGGGCTTCCTAGCGGAGGGCCTACTAATGAAGGGCTTCCTAGCGGAGGGCTTTTTAATGAAGGGCTTCCTAGCGGAGGGATTTTTAATGAAGGGCTTCCTAGCGGAGGGCTTTTTAATGAAGGGCTTCCTAGCGGAGGGCTTTTTAATGAAGGGCTTCCTAGCGGAGGGCTTTTTAATGAAGGACTTCCTAGCGGAGGGCCTACTAATGAAGGGCTTCTTAGCGGAGGGCCTACTGATGAAGGGCTTCCTAGCGGAGGGCCTACTAATGAAGGGCTTCCTAGCGGAGGGCCTACTAATGAAGGGCTTCCTAGCGGAGGGATTTTTAATGAAGGGCTTCCTAGCGGAGGGCTTTTTAATGAAGGGCTTCCTAGCGGAGGGCCTACTAATGAAGGGCTTCCTAGCGGAGGGCTTTTTAATGAAGGGCTTCCTAGCGGAGGGCCTACTAATGAAGGGCTTCCTAGCGGAGGGCTTTTTAATGAAGGGCTTCCAAGCGGAGGGCTTTTTAATGAAGGGCTTCCTAGCGGAGGGCTTTTTAATAAAGGGCTTCCTAGCGGAGGGCCTACTAATGAAGGGCTTCCTAGCGGAGGGCTTTTTAATGAAGGGCTTCCTAGCGGAGGGCCTACTAATGAAGGGCTTCCTAGCGGAGGGCTTTTTAATGAAGGGCTTCCTAGCGGAGGGCTTTTTAATGAAGGGCTTCCTAGCGGAGGGCCTACTAATGAAGGGCTTCCTAGCGGAGGGCTTTTTAATGAAGGGCTTCCTAGCGGAGGGCTTTTTAATGAAGGGCTTCCTAGCGGAGGGCCTACTAATGAAGGGCTTCCTAGCGGAGGGCTTTTTAATGAAGGGCTTCCTAGCGGAGGGCCTACTAAGGAAGGGCTTCCTAGCGGAGGGCTTTTTAATGAAGGGCTTCCTAGCGGAGGGATTTTTAATGAAGGGCTTCCTAGCGGAGGGCTTTTTAATGAAGGGCTTCCTAGCGGAGGGCTTTTTAATGAAGGGCTTCCTAGCGGAGGGCTTTTTAATGAAGGGCTTCCTAGCGGAGGGCTTTTTAATGAAGGGCTTCCTAGCGGAGGGCCTACTAATGAAGGGCTTCCTAGCGGAGGAATTTTTAATGAAGGGCTTCCTAGCGGAGGGCTTTTTAATGAAGGGCTTCCTAGCGGAGGGCCTTCTAATGAAGGGCTTCCTAGCGGAGGGCTTTTAATGAAGGGCTTCCTAGCGGAAAGCTTTTTAATGAAGGGCTTCCTAGCGGAGGGCCTACTAATGAAGGGCTTCCTAGCGGAGGGCTTTTTAATGAAGGGCTTCCTAGCGGAGGGCCTACTAATGAAGGGCTTCCTAGCGGAGGGCTTTTTAATGAAGGGCTTCCTAGTGGAGGGATTTTTAATGAAGGGCTTCCTAGCGGAGGGCTTTTTAATGAAGGGCTTCCTAGCGGAGGGCCTACTAATGAAGGGCTTCCTAGCGGAGGGCTTTTTAATGAAGGGCTTCCTAGCGGAGGGCTTTTTAATGAAGGGCTTCCTAGCGGAGGGCTTTTTAATGAAGGGCTTCCTAGCGGAGGGCTTTTTAATGAAGGGCTTCCTAGCGGAGGGCCTACTAATGAAGGGCTTCTTAGCGGAGGGCCTACTGATGAAGGGCTTCCTAGCGGAGGGCCTACTAATGAAGGGCTTCCTAGCGGAGGGCCTACTAATGAAGGGCTTCCTAGCGGAGGGATTTTTAATGAAGGGCTTCCTAGCGGAGGGCTTTTTAATGAAGGGCTTCCTAGCGGAGGGCTTTCTAATGAAGGGCTTCCTAGCGGAGGGCCTACTAATGAAGGGCTTCCTAGCGGAGGGCTTTTTAATGAAGGGCTTCCTAGCGGAGGGCTTTTTAATGAAGGGCTTCCTAGCGGAGGGCTTTTTAATGAAGGGCTTCCTAGCGGAGGGCTTTTTAATGAAGGGCTTCCTAGCGGAGGGCCTACTAAAGAAGGGCTTCTTAGCGGAGGGCCTACTGATGAAGGGCTTCCTAGCGGAGGGCCTACTAATGAAGGGCTTCCTAGCGGAGGGCCTATTAATGAAGGGCTTCCTAGCGGAGGGATTTTTAATGAAGGGCTTCCAAGCGGAGGGCTTTTTAATGAAGGGCTTCCTAGCGGAGGGCCTACTAATGAAGGGCTTCCTAGCGGAGGGCTTTTTAATGAAGGGCTTCCTAGCGGAGGGCCTACTAATGAAGGGCTTCCTAGCGGAGGGCTTTTTAATGAAGGGCTTCCAAGCGGAGGGCTTTTTAATGAAGGGCTTCCTAGCGGAGGGCTTTTTAATGAAGGGCTTCCTAGCGGAGGGCCTATTAATGAAGGGCTTCCTAGCGGAGGGCTTTTTAATGAAGGGCTTCCTAGCGGAGGGCTTTTTAATGAAGGGCTTCCTAGCGGAGGGCCTACTAATGAAGGGCTTCCTAGCGGAGGGCTTTTTAATGAAGGGCTTCCTAGCGGAGGGCTTTTTAATGAAGGGCTTCCTAGCGGAGGGCCTACTAATGAAGGGCTTCCTAGCGGAGGGCTTTTTAATGAAGGGCTTCCTAGCGGAGGGCCTACTAAGGAAGGGCTTCCTAGCGGAGGGCTTTTTAATGAAGGGCTTCCTAGCGGAGGGATTTTTAATGAAGGGCTTCCTAGCGGAGGGCTTTTTAATGAAGGGCTTCCTAGCGGAGGGCTTTTTAATGAAGGGCTTCCAAGCGGAGGGCTTTTTAATGAAGGGCTTCCTAGCGGAGGGCTTTTTAATGAAGGGCTTCCTAGCGGAGGGCCTACTAATGAAGGGCTTCCAAGCGGAGGGCTTTTTAATGAAGGGCTTCCTAGCGGAGGGCCTACTAATGAAGGGCTTCCTAGCGGAGGGCTTTTTAATGAAGGGCTTCCTAGCGGAGGGCTTTTTAATGAAGGGCTTCCTAGCGGAGGGCCTACTAATGAAGGGCTTCCTAGCGGAGGGCTTTTTAATGAAGGGCTTCCTAGCGGAGGGCTTTTTAATGAAGGGCTTCCTAGCGGAGGGCCTACTAATGAAGGGCTTCCTAGCGGAGGGCTTTTTAATGAAGGGCTTCCTAGCGGAGGGCCTACTAAGGAAGGGCTTCCTAGCGGAGGGCTTTTTAATGAAGGGCTTCCTAGCGGAGGGATTTTTAATGAAGGGCTTCCTAGCGGAGGGCTTTTTAATGAAGGGCTTCCTAGCGGAGGGCTTTTTAATGAAGGGCTTCCTAGCGGAGGGCTTTTTAATGAAGGGCTTCCTAGCGGAGGGCTTTTTAATGAAGGGCTTCCTAGCGGAGGGCTTTTTAATGAAGGGCTTCCTAGCGGAGGGCCTACTAATGAAGGGCTTCCTAGCGGAGGGCTTTTTAATGAAGGGCTTCCTAGCGGAGGGATTTTTAATGAAGGGCTTCCTAGCGGAGGGCCTACTGATGAAGGGCTTCCTAGCGGAGGGCCTACTAATGAAGGGCTTCCTAGCGGAGGGCCTACTAATGAAGGGCTTCCTAGCGGAGGGATTTTTAATGAAGGGCTTCCTAGCGGAGGGCTTTTTAATGAAGGGCTTCTTAGCGGAGGGCCTACTAATGAAGGGCTTCCTAGCGGAGGAATTTTTAATGAAGGGCTTCTAATGAAGGGCTTCCTAGCGGAGGGCTTTTAATGAAGGGCTTCCTAGCGGAAAGCTTTTTAATGAAGGGCTTCCTAGCGGAGGGCCTACTAATGAAGGGCTTCCTAGCGGAGGGCTTTTTAATGAAGGGCTTCCTAGCGGAGGGCCTACTAATGAAGGGCTTCCTAGCGGAGGGCTTTTTAATGAAGGGCTTCCTAGTGGAGGGATTTTTAATGAAGGGCTTCCTAGCGGAGGGCTTTTTAATGAAGGGCTTCCTAGCGGAGGGCCTACTAATGAAGGGCTTCCTAGCGGAGGGCTTTTTAATGAAGGGCTTCCTAGCGGAGGGCTTTTTAATGAAGGGCTTCCTAGCGGAGGGCTTTTTAATGAAGGGCTTCCTAGCGGAGGGCTTTTTAATGAAGGGCTTCCTAGCGGAGGGCCTACTAATGAAGGGCTTCTTAGCGGAGGGCCTACTGATGAAGGGCTTCCTAGCGGAGGGCCTACTAATGAAGGGCTTCCTAGCGGAGGGCCTACTAATGAAGGGCTTCCTAGCGGAGGGATTTTTAATGAAGGGCTTCCTAGCGGAGGGCTTTTTAATGAAGGGCTTCCTAGCGGAGGGCTTTCTAATGAAGGGCTTCCTAGCGGAGGGCCTACTAATGAAGGGCTTCCTAGCGGAGGGCTTTTTAATGAAGGGCTTCCTAGCGGAGGGCTTTTTAATGAAGGGCTTCCTAGCGGAGGGCTTTTTAATGAAGGGCTTCCTAGCGGAGGGCTTTTTAATGAAGGGCTTCCTAGCGGAGGGCTTTTTAATGAAGGGCTTCCTAGCGGAGGGCTTTTTAATGAAGGGCTTCCTAGCGGAGGGCCTACTAATGAAGGGCTTCTTAGCGGAGGGCCTACTGATGAAGGGCTTCCTAGCGGAGGGCCTACTAATGAAGGGCTTCCTAGCGGAGGGCCTACTAATGAAGGGCTTCCTAGCGGAGGGCTTTTTAATGAAGGGCTTCCTAGCGGAGGGCTTTTTAATGAAGGGCTTCCTAGCGGAGGGCCTACTAATGAAGGGCTTCCTAGCGGAGGGCTTTTTAATGAAGGGCTTCCAAGCGGAGGGCTTTTTAATGAAGGGCTTCCTAGCGGAGGGCTTTTTAATGAAGGGCTTCCTAGCGGAGGGCCTACTAATGAAGGGCTTCCTAGCGGAGGGCTTTTTAATGAAGGGCTTCCTAGCGGAGGGCCTACTAATGAAGGGCTTCCTAGCGGAGGGCTTCTTAATGAAGGGCTTCCTAGCGGAGGGCTTTTTAATGAAGGGCTTCCTAGCGGAGGGCCTACTAATGAAGGGCTTCCTAGCGGAGGGCTTTTTAATGAAGGGCTTCCTAGCGGAGGGCTTTTTAATGAAGGGCTTCCTAGCGGAGGGCCTACTAATGAAGGGCTTCCTAGCGGAGGGCTTTTTAATGAAGGGCTTCCTAGCGGAGGGCCTACTAAGGAAGGGCTTCCTAGCGGAGGGCTTTTTAATGAAGGGCTTCCTAGCGGAGGGCTTTTTAATGAAGGGCTTCCTAGCGGAGGGCTTTTTAATGAAGGGCTTCCTAGCGGAGGGCTTTTTAATGAAGGGCTTCCTAGCGGAGGGCTTTTTAATGAAGGGCTTCCTAGCGGAGGGCCTACTAATGAAGGGCTTCCTAGCGGAGGGCTTTTTAATGAAGGGCTTCCTAGCGGAGGGCCTACTAATGAAGGGCTTCCTAGCGGAGGGCTTTTTAATGATGGGCTTCCAAGCGGAGGGCTTTTTAATGAAGGGCTTCCTAGCGGAGGGCTTTTTAATGAAGGGCTTCCTAGCGGAGGGCCTACTAATGAAGGGCTTCCTAGCGGAGGGCTTTTTAATGAAGGGCTTCCTAGCGGAGGGCCTACTAATGAAGGGCTTCCTAGCGGAGGGCTTTTTAATGAAGGGCTTCCTAGCGGAGGGCTTTTTAATGAAGGGCTTCCTAGCGGAGGGCTTTTTAATGAAGGGCTTCCTAGCGGAGGGCTTTTTAATGAAGGGCTTCCTAGCGGAGGGCTTTTTAATGAAGGGCTTCCTAGTAGGCCCTCCGCTAGGAAGCCCTTCATTAAAAAGCCCTCCGCTAGGAAGCCCTTCATTAGTAGGCCCTCCGCTAGGAAGCCCTTCATTAAAAAGCCCTCTGCTAGGAAGCCCTTCATTAGAAAGCCCTCCGCTAGGAAGCCCTTCATTAAGAATCCCTCCGCTAGGAAGCCCTTCATTAGTAGGCCCTCCGCTAGGAAGCCCTTCATTAGTAGGCCCTCCATTAGGAAGCCCTTCATTAGTAGGCCCTCCGCTAGGAAGCCCTTCATTAAAAAGCCCTCCGCTTGGAAGCCCTTCATTAAAAAGCCCTCCGCTAGGAAGCCCTTCATTAAAAAGCCCTCCGCTAGGAAGCCCTTCATTAGTAGGCCCTCCGCTAGGAAGCCCTTCATTAAAAAGCCCTCCGCTAGGAAGCCCTTCATTAAAGAGCCCTCCGCTAGGAAGCCCTTCATTAAAAATCCCTCCGCTAGGAAGCCCTTCATTAGTAGGCCCTCCGCTAGGAAGCCCTTCATTAAAAAGCCCTCCGCTAGGAAGCCCTTCATTAAAAAGCCCTCCGCTAGGAAGCCCTTCATTAGTAGGCCCTCCGCTAGGAAGCCCTTCATTAAAAAGCACTCCGCTAGGAAGCCCTTCATTAGTAGGCCCTCCGCTAGGAAGCCCTTCATCAGTAGGCCCTCCGCTAAGAAGCCCTTCATTAGTAGGCTCTCCGCTAGGAAGCCCTTCATTAAAAAGCCCTCCGCTAGGAAGCCCTTCATTAAAAATCCCTCCGCTAGGAAGCCCTTCATTAAAAAGCCCTCCGCTAGGAAGCCCTTCATTAGTAGGCCCTCCGCTAGGAAGCCCTTCATTAAAAAGCCCTCCGCTAGGAAGCCCTTCATTAAAAATCCCTCCACTAGGAAGCCCTTCATTAAAAAGCCCTCCGCTAGGAAGCCCTTCATTAGTAGGCCCTCCGCTAGGAAGCCCTTCATTAAAAAGCCCTCCGCTAGGAAGCCCTTCATTAAAAAGCCCTCCGCTAGGAAGCCCTTCATTAGTAGGCCCTCCGCTAGGAAGCCCTTCATTAGTAGGCCCTCCGCTAGGAAGCCCTTCATCAGTAGGCCCTCCGCTAAGAAGCCCTTCATTAGTAGGCCCTCCGCTAGGAAGCCCTTCATTAAAAAGCCCTCCGCTAGGAAGCCCTTCATTAGTAGGCCCACCGCTAGGAAGCCCTTCATTAAAAAGCCCTCCGCTAGGAAGCCCTTCATTAGTAGGCCCTCCGCTAGGAAGCCCTTCATTAAAAAGCCCTCCGCTAGGAAGCCCTTCATTAGTAGGCCCTCCGCTAGGAAGCCCTTCATTAGAAAGCCCTCCGCTAGGAAGCCCTTCATTAAGAATCCCTCCGCTAGGAAGCTCTTCATTAGTAGGCACTCCGCTAGGAAGCCCTTCATTAAAAAGCACTCCGCTAGGAAGCCCTTCATTAGTAGGCCCTCCGCTAGGAAGCCCTTCATTAAAAAGCCCTCCGCTAGGAAGCCCTTCATTAAAAAGCCCTCCGCTAGGAAGCCCTTCATTAGTAGGCCCTCCGCTAGGAAGCCCTTCATTAGTAGGCCCTCCGCTAGGAAGCCCTTCATTAAATAGCCCTCCGCTAGGAAGCCCTTCATTAAAATGCCCTCCGCTAGGAAGCCCTTCATTAAAAAGCCCTCCGCTAGGAAGCCCTTCATTAAAAAGCCCTCCGCTAGGAAGCCCTTCATTAAAAAGCCCTCCGCTAGGAAGCCCTTCATTAGTAGGCCCTCCGCTAGAAAGCCCTTCATTAAAAATCCCTCCGCTAGGAAGCCCTTCATTAAAAAGCCCTCCGCTAGGAAGCCCTTCATTAGTAGGCCCTCCGCTAGGAAGCCCTTCATTAAAAAGCCCTCCGCTAGGAAGCCCTTCATTAAAATGCCCTCCGCTAGAAAGCCCTTCATTAAAAAGCCCTCCGCTAGGAAGCCCTTCATTAAAAAGCCCTCCGCTAGGAAGCCCTTCATTAAAAAGCCCTCCGCTAGGAAGCCCTTCATTAGTAGGCCCTCCGCTAGGAAGCCCTTCATTAAAAAGCCCTCCGCTAGGAAGCCCTTCATTAGTAGGCCCTCCGCTAGGAAGCCCTTCATTAAAAAGCCCTCCGCTAGGAAGCCCTTCATTAAAGAGCCCTCCGCTAGGAAGCCCTTCATTAAAAAGCCCTCCGCTAGGAAGCCCTTCATTAGTAGGCCCTCCGCTAGGAAGCCCTTCATTAAAAAGCCCTCCGCTAGGAAGCCCTTCATTAAAAAGCCCTCCGCTAGGAAGCCCTTCATTAGTAGGCCCTCCGCTAGGAAGCCCTTCTTTAAAAAGCCCTCCGCTAGGAAGCCCTTCATTAAAGAGCCCTCCGCTAGGAAGCCCTTCATTAAAAATCCCTCCGCTAGGAAGCCCTTCATTAGTAGGCCCTCCGCTAGGAAGCCCTTCATTAGTAGGCCCTCCGCTAGGAAGCCCTTCATTAGTAGGCCCTCCGCTAGGAAGCCCTTCATCAGTAGGCCCTCCGCTAAGAAGCCCTTCATTAGTAGGCCCTCCGCTAGGAAGCCCTTCATTAAAAAGCCCTCCGCTAGGAAGCCCTTCATTAAAAAGCCCTCCGCTAGGAAGCCCTTCATTAGTAGGCCCTCCGCTAGGAAGCCCTTCATTAAAAAGCCCTCCGCTAGGAAGCCCTTCATTAAAAAGCCCTCCGCTAGGAAGCCCTTCATTAGTAGGCCCTCCGCTAGGAAGCCCTTCTTTAAAAAGCCCTCCGCTAGGAAGCCCTTCATTAAAGAGCCCTCCGCTAGGAAGCCCTTCATTAAAAATCCCTCCGCTAGGAAGCCCTTCATTAGTAGGCCCTCCGCTAGGAAGCCCTTCATTAAAAAGCCCTCCGCTAGGAAGCCCTTCATTAGTAGGCCCTCCGCTAGGAAGCCCTTTATTAAAAAGCCCTCCGCTAGGAAGCCCTTCATTAGTAGGCCCTCCGCTAGGAAGCCCTTCATTAGTAGGCCCTCCGCTAGGAAGCCCTTCATTAAATAGCCCTCCGCTAGGAAGCCCTTCATTAAAATGCCCTCCGCTAGGAAGCCCTTCATTAAAAAGTCCTCCGCTAGGAAGCCCTTCAATAAAAAGCCCTCCGCTAGGAAGCCCTTCATTAAAAAGCCCTCCGCTAGGAAGCCCTTCATTAGTAGGCCCTCCGCTAGGAAGCCCTTCATTAAAAATCCCTCCGCTAGGAAGCCCTTCATTAAAAAGCCCTCCGCTAGGAAGCCCTTCATTAGTAGGCCCTCCGCTAGGAAGCCCTTCATTAAAAAGCCCTCCGCTAGGAAGCCCTTCATTAAAGAGCCCTCCGCTAGGAAGCCCTTCATTAAAAAGCCCTCCGCTAGGAAGCCCTTCATTAGTAGGCCCTCCGCTAGGAAGCCCTTCATTAAAAAGCCCTCCGCTAGGAAGCCCTTCATTAAAAAGCCCTCCGCTAGGAAGCCCTTCATTAGTAGGCCCTCCGCTAGGAAGCCCTTCATTAGTAGGCCCTCCGCTAGGAAGCCCTTCATCAGTAGGCCCTCCGCTAAGAAGCCCTTCATTAGTAGGCCCTCCGCTAGGAAGCCCTTCATTAAAAAGCCCTCCGCTAGGAAGCCCTTCATTAAAGAGCCCTCCGCTAGGAAGCCCTTCATTAAAAAGCCCTCCGCTAGGAAGCCCTTCATTAGTAGGCCCTCCGCTAGGAAGCCCTTCATTAGTAGGCCCTCCGCTAGGAAGCCCTTCATCAGTAGGCCCTCCGCTAAGAAGCCCTTCATTAGTAGGCTCTCCGCTAGGAAGCCCTTCATTAAAAAGCCCTCCGCTAGGAAGCCCTTCATTAGTAGGCCCTCCGCTAGGAAGCCCTTCATTAGTAGGCCCTCCGCTAGGAAGCCCTTCATTAAAAAGCCCTCCGCTAGGAAGCCCTTCATTAAAAAGCCCTCCGCTAGGAAGCCCTTCATTAAAAAGCCCTCCGCTAGGAAGCCCTTCATTAGTAGGCCCTCCGCTAGGAAGCCCTTCATTAGAAAGCCCTCCGCTAGGAAGCCCTTCATTAAGAATCCCTCCGCTAGGAAGCCCTTCATTAGTAGGCCCTCCGCTAGGAAGCCCTTCATTAAAAAGCCCTCCGCTAGGAAGCCCTTCATTAAAGAGCCCTCCGCTAGGAAGCCCTTCATTAGTAGGCCCTCCGCTAGGAAGCCCTTCATTAGTAGGCCCTCCGCTAGGAAGCCCTTCATTAAAAAGCCCTCCGCTAGGAAGCCCTTCATTAAAAAGCCCTCCATTAGGAAGCCCTTCATTAGTAGGCCCTCCGCTAGGAAGCCCTTCATTAGTAGGCCCTCCGCTAGGAAGCCCTTCATCAGTAGGCCCTCCGCTAAGAAGCCCTTTATTAGTAGGCCCTCCGCTAGGATGCCCTTCATTAAAAAGCCCTCCGCTAGGAAGCCCTTCATTAGTAGGCCCTCCGCTAGAAAGCCCTTCATTAAAAATCCCTCCGCTAGGAAGCCCTTCATTAAAAAGCCCTCCGCTAGGAAGCCCTTCATTAGTAGGCCCTCCGCTAGGAAGCCCTTCATTAAAAAGCCCTCCGCTAGGAAGCCCTTCATTAAAATGCCCTCCGCTAGAAAGCCCTTCATTAAAAAGCCCTCCGCTAGGAAGCCCTTCATTAAAAAGCCCTCCGCTAGGAAGCCCTTCATTAAAAAGCCCTCCGCTAGGAAGCCCTTCATTAGTAGGCCCTCCGCTAGGAAGCCCTTCATTAAAAAGCCCTCCGCTAGGAAGCCCTTCATTAGTAGGCCCTCCGCTAGGAAGCCCTTCATTAAAAAGCCCTCCGCTAGGAAGCCCTTCATTAAAGAGCCCTCCGCTAGGAAGCCCTTCATTAAAAAGCCCTCCGCTAGGAAGCCCTTCATTAGTAGGCCCTCCGCTAGGAAGCCCTTCATTAAAAAGCCCTCCGCTAGGAAGCCCTTCATTAAAAAGCCCTCCGCTAGGAAGCCCTTCATTAGTAGGCCCTCCGCTAGGAAGCCCTTCTTTAAAAAGCCCTCCGCTAGGAAGCCCTTCATTAAAGAGCCCTCCGCTAGGAAGCCCTTCATTAAAAATCCCTCCGCTAGGAAGCCCTTCATTAGTAGGCCCTCCGCTAGGAAGCCCTTCATTAGTAGGCCCTCCGCTAGGAAGCCCTTCATTAGTAGGCCCTCCGCTAGGAAGCCCTTCATCAGTAGGCCCTCCGCTAAGAAGCCCTTCATTAGCAGGCCCTCCGCTAGGAAGCCCTTCATTAAAAAGCCCTCCGCTAGGAAGCCCTTCATTAAAAAGCCCTCCGCTAGGAAGCCCTTCATTAGTAGGCCCTCCGCTAGGAAGCCCTTCATTAAAAAGCCCTCCGCTAGGAAGCCCTTCATTAAAAAGCCCTCCGCTAGGAAGCCCTTCATTAGTAGGCCCTCCGCTAGGAAGCCCTTCTTTAAAAAGCCCTCCGCTAGGAAGCCCTTCATTAAAGAGCCCTCCGCTAGGAAGCCCTTCATTAAAAATCCCTCCGCTAGGAAGCCCTTCATTAGTAGGCCCTCCGCTAGGAAGCCCTTCATTAAAAAGCCCTCCGCTAGGAAGCCCTTCATTAGTAGGCCCTCCGCTAGGAAGCCCTTCATTAAAAAGCCCTCCGCTAGGAAGCCCTTCATTAGTAGGCCCTCCGCTAGGAAGCCCTTCATTAGTAGGCCCTCCGCTAGGAAGCCCTTCATTAAATAGCCCTCCGCTAGGAAGCCCTTCATTAAAATGCCCTCCGCTAGGAAGCCCTTCATTAAAAAGTCCTCCGCTAGGAAGCCCTTCAATAAAAAGCCCTCCGCTAGGAAGCCCTTCATTAAAAAGCCCTCCGCTAGGAAGCCCTTCATTAGTAGGCCCTCCGCTAGGAAGCCCTTCATTAAAAATCCCTCCGCTAGGAAGCCCTTCATTAAAAAGCCCTCCGCTAGGAAGCCCTTCATTAGTAGGCCCTCCGCTAGGAAGCCCTTCATTAAAAAGCCCTCCGCTAGGAAGCCCTTCATTAAAGAGCCCTCCGCTAGGAAGCCCTTCATTAAAAAGCCCTCCGCTAGGAAGCCCTTCATTAGTAGGCCCTCCGCTAGGAAGCCCTTCATTAAAAAGCCCTCCGCTAGGAAGCCCTTCATTAAAAAGCCCTCCGCTAGGAAGCCCTTCATTAGTAGGCCCTCCGCTAGGAAGCCCTTCATTAGTAGGCCCTCCGCTAGGAAGCCCTTCATCAGTAGGCCCTCCGCTAAGAAGCCCTTCATTAGTAGGCCCTCCGCTAGAAAGCCCTTCATTAAAAAGCCCTCCGCTAGGAAGCCCTTCATTAAAGAGCCCTCCGCTAGGAAGCCCTTCATTAAAAAGCCCTCCGCTAGGAAGCCCTTCATTAGTAGGCCCTCCGCTAGGAAGCCCTTCATTAGTAGGCCCTCCGCTAGGAAGCCCTTCATCAGTAGGCCCTCCGCTAAGAAGCCCTTCATTAGTAGGCTCTCCGCTAGGAAGCCCTTCATTAAAAAGCCCTCCGCTAGGAAGCCCTTCATTAGTAGGCCCTCCGCTAGGAAGCCCTTCATTAGTAGGCCCTCCGCTAGGAAGCCCTTCATTAAAAAGCCCTCCGCTAGGAAGCCCTTCATTAAAAAGCCCTCCGCTAGGAAGCCCTTCATTAAAAAGCCCTCCGCTAGGAAGCCCTTCATTAGTAGGCCCTCCGCTAGGAAGCCCTTCATTAGAAAGCCCTCCGCTAGGAAGCCCTTCATTAAGAATCCCTCCGCTAGGAAGCCCTTCATTAGTAGGCCCTCCGCTAGGAAGCCCTTCATTAAAAAGCCCTCCGCTAGGAAGCCCTTCATTAAAGAGCCCTCCGCTAGGAAGCCCTTCATTAGTAGGCCCTCCGCTAGGAAGCCCTTCATTAGTAGGCCCTCCGCTAGGAAGCCCTTCATTAAAAAGCCCTCCGCTAGGAAGCCCTTCATTAAAAAGCCCTCCATTAGGAAGCCCTTCATTAGTAGGCCCTCCGCTAGGAAGCCCTTCATTAGTAGGCCCTCCGCTAGGAAGCCCTTCATCAGTAGGCCCTCCGCTAAGAAGCCCTTTATTAGTAGGCCCTCCGCTAGGATGCCCTTCATTAAAAAGCCCTCCGCTAGGAAGCCCTTCATTAAAAAGCCCTCCGCTAGGAAGCCCTTCATTAGTAGGCCCTCCGCTAGGAAGCCCTTCATTAAAAAGCCCTCCGCTAGGAAGCCCTTCATTAAAAAGCCTTCCGCTAGGAAGCCCTTCATTAAAAAGCCCTCCGCTAGGAAGCCCTTCCTTAGTAGGCCCTCCGCTAGGAAGCCCTTCATTAAAAAGCCCTCCGCTAGGAAGCCCTTCATTAAAGAGCCCTCCGCTAGGAAGCCCTTCATTAAAAAGCCCTCCGCTAGGAAGCCCTACATTAGTAGGCCCTCCGCTAGGAAGCCCTTCATTAAAAAGCCCTCCGCTAGGAAGCCCTTCATTAAAAAGCCCTCCGCTAGGAAGCCCTTCATTAGTAGGCCCTCCGCTAGGAAGCCCTTCATTAAAAAGCCCTCCGCTAGGAAGCCCTTCATTAAAAAGCCCTCCGCTAGGAAGCCCTTCATTAAAAAGCCCTCCGCTAGGAAGCCCTTCATTAAAAAGCCCTCCGCTAGGAAGCCCTTCATTAGTAGGCCCTCCGCTAGGAAGCCCTTCATTAGAAAGCCCTCCGCTAGGAAGCCCTTCATTAAGAATCCCTCCGCTAGGAAGCCCTTCATTAGTAGGCCCTCCGCTAGGAAGCCCTTCATTAAAAAGCACTCCGCTAGGAAGCCCTTCATTAAAAAGCCCTCCGCTAGGAAGCCCTTCATTAAAAAGCCCTCCGCTAGGAAGCCCTTCATTAAAAAGCCCTCCGCTAGGAAGCCCTTCATTAGTAGGCCCTCCGCTAGGAAGCCCTTCATTAAAAAGCCCTCCGCTTGGAAGCCCTTCCTTAAAAAGCCCTCCGCTAGGAAGCCCTTCATTAAAAAGCCCTCCGCTAGGAAGCCCTTCATTAGTAGGCCCTCCGCTAGGAAGCCCTTCATTAAAAAGCCCTTCGCTAGGAAGCCCTTCATTAAAGAGCCCTCCGCTAGGAAGCCCTTCATTAAAAAGCCCTCCGCTAGGAAGCCCTTCATTAGTAGGCCCTCCGCTAGGAAGCCCTTCATTAAAAAGCCCTCCGCTAGGAAGCCCTTCATTAGTAGGCCCTCCGCTAGGAAGCCCTTCATTAAAAAGCCCTCCGCTAGGAAGCCCTTCATTAAAAAGCCCTCCGCTAGGAAGCCCTTCATTAGTAGGCCCTCCGCTAGGAAGCCCTTCATTAGTAGGCCCTCCGCTAGGAAGCCCTTCATCAGTAGGCCCTCCGCTAAGAAGCCCTTCATTAGTAGGCCCTCCGCTAGGAAGCCCTTCATTAAAAAGCCCTCCGCTAGGAAGCCCTTCATTAAAAAGCACTCCGCTAAGAAGCCCTTCATTAAAAAGCCCTCCGCTAGGAAGCCCTTCATTAAAAAGCCCTCCGCTAGGAAGCCCTTCATTAAAAAGCCCTCCGCTAGGAAGCCCTTCATTAGTAGGCCCTCCGCTAGGAAGCCCTTCATTAAAAAGCCCTCCGCTTGGAAGCCCTTCATTAAAAAGCCCTCCGCTAGGAAGCCCTTCATTAAAAAGCCCTCCGCTAGGAAGCCCTTCATTAGTAGGCCCTCCGCTAGGAAGCCCTTCTTTAAAAAGCCCTCCGCTAGGAAGCCCTTCATTAAAGAGCCCTCCGCTAGGAAGCCCTTCATTAAAAATCCCTCCGCTAGGAAGCCCTTCATTAGTAGGCCCTCCGCTAGGAAGCCCTTCATTAGTAGGCCCTCCGCTAGGAAGCCCTTCATTAGTAGGCCCTCCGCTAGGAAGCCCTTCATCAGTAGGCCCTCCGCTAAGAAGCCCTTCATTAGCAGGCCCTCCGCTAGGAAGCCCTTCATTAAAAAGCCCTCCGCTAGGAAGCCCTTCATTAAAAAGCCCTCCGCTAGGAAGCCCTTCATTAGTAGGCCCTCCGCTAGGAAGCCCTTCATTAGAAAGCCCTTCGCTAGGAAGCCCTTCATTAAGAATCCCTCCGCTAGGAAGCCCTTCATTAGTAGGCCCTCCGCTAGGAAGCCCTTCATTAAAAAGCCCTCCGCTAGGAAGCCCTTCATTAAAAAGCCCTCCGCTAGGAAGCCCTTCATTAGTAGGCCCTCCGCTAGGAAGCCCTTCATTAGTAGGCCCTCCGCTAGGAAGCCCTTCATTAAAAAGCACTCCGCTAAGAAGCCCTTCATTAAAAAGCCCTCCGCTAGGAAGCCCTTCATTAAAGAGCCCTCCGCTAGGAAGCCCTTCATTAAAAATCCCTCCGCTAGGAAGCCCTTCATTAGTAGGCCCTCCGCTAGGAAGCCCTTCATTAAAAAGCCCTCCGCTTGGAAGCCCTTCATTAAAAAGCCCTCCGCTAGGAAGCCCTTCATTAAAAAGCCCTCCGCTAGGAAGCCCTTCATTAGTAGGCCCTCCGCTAGGAAGCCCTTCATTAAAAAGCCCTCCGCTAGGAAACCCTTCATTAAAGAGCCCTCCGCTAGGAAGCCCTTCATTAAAAATCCTTCCGCTAGGAAGCCCTTCATTAGTAGGCCCTCCGCTAGGAAGCCCTTCATTAAAAAGCCCTCCGCTAGGAAGCCCTTCATTAAAAAGCCCTCCGCTAGGAAGCCCTTCATTAAAATGCCCTCCGCTAGGAAGCCCTTCATTAAAAAGCCCTCCGCTAGGAAGCCCTTCATTAGTAGGCCCTCCGCTAGGAAGCCCTTCATCAGTAGGCCCTCCGCTAAGAAGCCCTTCATTAGTAGGCTCTCCGCTAGGAAGCCCTTCATTAAAAAGCCCTCCGCTAGGAAGCCCTTCATTAAAAAGCCCTCCGCTAGGAAGCCCTTCATTAGTAGGCCCTCCGCTAGGAAGCCCTTCATTAAAAAGCCCTCCGCTAGGAAGCCCTTCATTAAAAAGCCCTCCGCTAGGAAGCCCTTCATTAAAAAGCCCTCCGCTAGGAAGCCCTTCATTAGTAGGCCCTCCGCTAGGAAGCCCTTCATTAGAAAGCCCTCCGCTAGGAAGCCCTTCATTAAAAATCCCTCCGCTAGGAAGCCCTTCATTAGTAGGCCCTCCGCTAGGAAGCCCTTCATTAAAAAGCCCTCCGCTAGGAAGCCCTTCATTAAAAAGCCCTCCGCTAGGAAGCCCTTCATTAGTAGGCCCTCCGCTAGGAAGCCCTTCATTAGTAGGCCCTCCGCTAGGAAGCCCTTCATTAAATAGCCCTCCGCTAGGAAGCCCTTCATTAAAATGCCCTCCGCTAGGAAGCCCTTCATTAAAAAGCCCTCCGCTAGGAAGCCCTTCATTAAAAAGCCCTCCGCTAGGAAGCCCTTCATTAAAAAGCCCTCCGCTAGGAAGCCCTTCATTAGTAGGCCCTCCGCTAGAAAGCCCTTCATTAAAAATCCCTCCGCTAGGAAGCCCTTCATTAAAAAGCCCTCCGCTAGGAAGCCCTTCATTAGTAGGCCCTCCGCTAGGAAGCCCTTCATTAAAAAGCCCTCCGCTAGGAAGCCCTTCATTAAAGAGCCCTCCGCTAGGAAGCCCTTCATTAAAAAGCCCTCCGCTAGGAAGCCCTTCATTAGTAGGCCCTCCGCTAGGAAGCCCTTCATTAAATAGCCCTCCGCTAGGAAGCCCTTCATTAAAATGCCCTCCGCTAGAAAGCCCTTCATTAAAAAGCCCTCCGCTAGGAAGCCCTTCATTAAAAAGCCCTCCGCTAGGAAGCCCTTCATTAAAAAGCCCTCCGCTAGGAAGCCCTTCATTAGTAGGCCCTCCGCTAGGAAGCCCTTCATTAAAAATCCCTCCGCTAAGAAGCCCTTCATTAAAAAGCCCTCCGCTAGGAAGCCCTTCATTAGTAGGCCCTCCGCTAGGAAGCCCTTCATTAGTAAACCCTCCGCTAGGAAGCCCTTCATCAGTAGGCCCTCCGCTCAGAAGTCCTTCATTAGTAGGCCCTCCGCTAGGAAGCCCTTCATTAAAAAGCCCTCCGCTAGGAAGCCCTTCATTAAAAAGCCCTCCGCTAGGAAGCCCTTCATTAAAAAGCCCTCCGCTAGGAAGCCCTTCATTAATAGGCCCTCCGCTAGGAAGCCGTTCATTAAAAATCCCTCCGCTAGGAAGCCCTTCATTAGTTGGCCCTCCGCTAGGAAGCCCTTCATTAAAAAGCCCTCCGCTAGGAAGCCCTTACTTAAGAAGCCCTCCGCTGGGAAGCCCTTCGCTAAGAAGCCCTCCGCTGAGAAGCCCTCCGCTAGGAAGCCCTTCGCTAAGAAGCCCTCGGCTGGGAAGACCTCCGCTAGGAAGCCCTTCGCTAAGACGCCCTCCGCTGGGAAGCCCTCCGCTAGGAAGCACTCCGCTGGGAAGCCCTCCGCCAGGAAGCCCTTCGTTAAGAACCCCTCCGCTGGGAAGCCCTCTGCTAGGAAGCCCTCTGCTGCGAAGCCCTCCGCTGGGAAGCCCTCTGCTGGGAAGCTCTCCGCTGGGAAGCCCTTCGCTAAGAAGCCCTCCGCTAGGAAGCCCTTCGCTAAGGAGCCTTCCGCTGGGAAGCCCTCCGCTAGGAAGCCCTCCGCTGGGAAGCCCTCCGCTAGGAAGCCCTCCGCTAGGAAGCCCTCTGCTGGGAAGCCCTCCGCTGGGAAGCCCTCTGTTGGGAAGCCCACCGCTGGGCTTGTATGTGAAAGGTTTGTTCGCGGAGGGTGTGTGCTAGCGAGTTTCTGAACCAATATTTTTTACCATTTAGTTCAGCCCTTCGGCGCTAGGACCCTAGTGGAGGAAGGTATGAACTAAAATCATTTACAGAGGCGCCGTGAAAAAAAAATTAAAAAGGGGCCCAAAAAATAATAAAAATGAACCTCTTTTGATTCCTGTTCTACGGATACAAAATCCCATTTTAGACGGTTTTGAATCGAAATTGGTCAAATCAAATCTATTACGTAATCCCCAAAAAATTTTAAAGCACATTTTTTTTTCTTGACAAGTGATAATTTCTTGTGCTCTTAAAAGCACTTTTTTTTTCTGACGAGTGTTAATTTTTTTTTATTAAAAATATGCTTTTAAGAGCACTTTTTCTTACCCATAATAATAATACTTACACTTTCAAAGGACCTCCTTCTAGATGTGTAATTCACAAAGATCTTTTTTTTTTGGTAAGAAATGATCATGTAAATAAAATGCGCAACTCGAACTGGCGCGCTGGCGTGATGGTTTTATTGTCGTGAAATGCTTGCTGGTTCAGCGACGCTCTGATTTGTACGAACTTGGATGGGTGACCATGAATAAAAAAGATCTCTTTTGATTCCTGATACCCGGATACAAAATGTGATTTTGACCGTTTTGAATCGAAATTGGCGATTTGCAGGGCTATTACGTAATTCCCAAATTATTTCTACAGCCTTTAGGTATTATTTTAAACAATAATATAATTGTTTATAAATATTTTATTTAAATAAAATAAGAATATTTCGTACTTGGAATAAAAATTTTATTACATCCTTAATATTCCTTAAACAATCTTAAATTAAACAGATTTATATATTTTTATTAACAATAAACTATGTTAAAGTTTATAATAATACTCCTAAGGACCGTGGAAATAATTTTGGAATTACGTAACAGTTATTAACTATAAATAATATTAAAGTTTATAATAATAATTTTTTTCTTTCCAAGATCTTTTTTATTTTGGTAAGAAATGATCATGTAAGTAAAATGCGCAACTCGAACTGGCGCGCTGGCGTGATGGTTTTATTGTCGTGAAATGCTTGCTGGTTCAGCGACGCTCTGATTTGTACGAACTTGGATGGGTGACCAAGAATAAAAAAGATCTCTTTTGATTCCTGATACCCGGATACAAAATGTCATTTTAGACGGTTTTGAATCGAAATTGGTCAAATGAAGGGCTATTACGTAATTCCAAAATTATTTCTACGCTCTTTAGGGGTAGTACTACACGTTAGGTGCATTATTATAAACTATAAAAATGTGCTTCTAAGAGCACTTTTTTTTCTTAACAAATAATAATTTTTTGTGCTCTTAAAAACATTTTTTTTAACAAGTAATAATTTTTTGTGCTCTTAAAAGCACTTTTTTACCATGACCAATTTCGATTTAAAACCTTGTAAAATGACATTTTGTATTCGGGTTTTGAATCGAAATTGGTCAAGGAAAAAAAGTGCTTTTAAGAGCACATTTTTAACTTTACCATTTTCATGACTTTTCAACTCTTAAAAGCACTTTATTTTTCTTGACAAGTATTAATTTTTTGTGCTCTTAAAAGCACTTTTTTTTGCTTGACAAGTAATAATTTTTTGTGCTCTTAAAAGCACTTTTTTTCCTTGACAAGTAATAATTATTTGTGCTCTTAAAAGCACTTTTTTTTCATGACAAGTAATAATTTTTTGTGCTCTTAAAAGCACTTCTTTTTTCTTGACAAGTAATAATTTTTTGTGCTCTTAAAAGCACTTTTTTTGTTGACAAGTAATAATTTTTTGTGCTCTTAAAAGCACTTTTTTTTGTTGACAAGTAATAATTTTTTGTGCTCTTAAAAGCACTCTTTTATTCTTGACAAGTAATAATTTTTTGTGCCCTTAAAAGCACCTTTTTTTCTTGACAAGTAATAATTTTTTGTGCTCTTAAAAGCACTTTTCGTTTCCTGACGAGTGTTAATTTTTTAATTAAAAATATGCTTCTAAGAGCACTTTTTCTTACCCATAATAATAATACTTACAGTTTCAAAGGACCTCCTTCTAGATGTATAATTCACAAAACTGAAAATAAAATAATGCAAAGGAATAGGGTTCATTTTCCGATAGACAACTCATAATATATAGTTTCATACATTTATTTAATCAATTCATATTACATAAAATAAATAGTTCATTAAATATAAACAAATACATATGATACAATTATTTTTATATTACAAACAAGGATCATTGAAATATATAAACTAGATCAAAACAATTAATGTGTATGTGTGAGGTGTGTGCAGCGGGTGTGTGAGTTGTGTACAGCGTGTGTGTGAGGTGTGTGCAGCGTGTGAGGTGTGTACAGCGTGTGTGTGAGGTGTGTGCAGCGTAAGTGTGAGGTGTCGGCAGCGTGTATATGAGGTGTGTGCAGCGTGTTGTGCGATGTGTGCTGTGCGAGAGGTGTGTGCAGCGTGTGTGTGTGAGGTAAGTGCAGTGTGTGTGTGCTGTGTGAGAGGTGTGTGTAGCGTGTGTGTGAGGTGTATGCAGCGTGTGTGTGAGGTGTGTGCAGCGTGTATGTGAGGTGAGTGCAGCGTGTGTGTGTGTGTGAGCTGTGTGTAACATGTGTGCAATATGAATGAGGGGTGTGCAATGTGTGAGAGGGGTGTGTGCTATATGAGTGAGGGGTGTGTACATACAATATGTATGAGGGTGTGTGTTATATGTGCAAGGAACAAATATATATATATATATATATATATATATATATATATATATATATATATATATATATATATATATATATATATATATATATATATATATATATATATATATATATATATATATATATATATATATATATATATATATATATATATATATATATATATATATATATATATATATATATATATATATATATATATATATATATATATATATATTATATATATATATATATATATATATATATATATATATATATATATATATATATATATATATATATATATATATATATATATATATATATATATATATATATATATATATATATATATATATATATATATATATATATATATATATATATATATATATATATATATATATATATATATATATATATATATATATATATATATATATATATATTATATATATATATATATATATATATATATATATATATATATATATATATATATATATATATATATATATATATATATATATATATATATATATATATATATATATATATATATATATATATATATATATATATATATATATATATATATATATATATATATATATATATATATATATATATATATACATATATATATATTTATATATATATACATATATATATATATATATATATATATATATAAATATATATATATGTATATATATATATATATATATATATATATATATATATATATATATATATATATATATATATATTATATATATATATATATATATATATATATATATATATATATATATATATATATATATATATATATATATATATATATATATATATGTTATTTATACATTTTTAACATATAAATTATTCATATCACATGTGCTACATAAAACAACATATTTTGCAATTCGCAAATTACAACATTTTAAATACACAATAATTTAAAAGTGAAAGTAAATGTTTATTATATATTCCACGATATAAATGCAGCATAACACATAACTAAATTGAATTGAAACAAATAAATATATTATTATTAGTAGTAATATTTGAAATGTTGTAATATTTGAAATGTTGTTACATGTAAACAAATTACGATATAATAGCATGAACAAAATAATAGCGATTTAAATATTACCTATTATCCCCGCTTTCATTTGACTTTTTACAAAATATTTCCCAACAATAACCGTCGCTCAGTCACTCAAAACATTCACAACTGGACGGGAGTCCGATAATTATAATTATTGATAACAACAAATAATTCTATGTAAATGAAATAGTAATAGTTTGTAGTGTGTTCATTATAAACAAAAATGTCTTGGATTGAAACACCTACTCAACAAATATATAAACATCCTCTAAATAAATCTATAGATTTATCAACATTTCAAATAGATGAATACTATTTATTTTTGAACTCAACAACCGAATTAAAATTATTCACCAAATTAGAAGAATGCTATGAAGTGAGTACCAATGATTTAATTCCCAACAAACATAAACAACTATTAATTAATTTCCAGTGTGCATTTAAATTTGTTGGAAACATATCCCCGTTTCTAACCGGTAACACCTCAAGCTCCAAATGGTCTGAGCTTTGGCAAATTAAAGACCTAAATGACCACACAATATGTGAATTAGCTCCTAACGTTGCAGAATTTGGCGTATATGAATTAAACATACATGATAATCATTGCGATTTACGGAATCTAGTTGCTCCAGTTAATATATATTTACGTAAGTATTAACAAATATATATATATATATATACTTTGGTCGGGGGTTTTTATTTAATAATTATCTATCTCATAATTGTATTAAGATAACACAAAAAAATAAACAATACTACAGTTCTTATTACTATCTAATCTATAAAATCTATTTAGATAACTTATATTTGTTTAGAATAT
Organism: Nebria brevicollis; assembly: GCA_944738965.1. Taxonomy (NCBI): domain Eukaryota; kingdom Metazoa; phylum Arthropoda; class Insecta; order Coleoptera; family Carabidae; genus Nebria; species Nebria brevicollis. The sequence continues at coordinate 8,156,440 of OX122910.1, read as the reverse complement.
TCGGCACATATAAATCATTACAACTAAATAATAAAAAAATAATTTATTTACAGCAATATTAACAACAATTTTAATATTTTTATTCATTGCAATTTGCATCTACGGTGCCAAACATGTTTATAAGAAAGTTGTTGTTAAAACTGATAATAAAACTACCGAAAATACAGATAGTCCTAAAAAAATACGAGTGCAATCTTTAGACACTTTTAGAGGGTAGGGGTTTTGTATTATTTACTTATTTATTTATTGTATCTATTATAATATGAAATTAATTCTAAATTCAGGGTGAGTATAGTGTTGATGATCCTTGTTAATTATGGGGGAGGGCATTATGGATTCCTTGACCATGCTGTTTGGAATGGGTTATCCCTGGCAGATGTTGTGTTTCCTTGGTTCTTATGGATTATGGGTGTATGCATCCCGATTTCTATAAAATCCGCAATCAAACGCGAAGAGACTTATATCTTCTGGAATATTTTACGGGTATTTATTGATTGAAACCATCAAATATTTAAATTTCAACGGGAAATATAAGCAACCATAGTTGCTTGTGTGCCCTATAATAAACACACAGAAATGAATACATAATAACACTAATAAATTTGTTTACATATTTGGTTTTAGAGATGCTGCATTTTATTTTTGTTGGGACTTGGATTAAATGGAGTTACAATACTAGATAAAATCCGAATTTTTGGAGTACTACAACGATTTGCTATTTCTTATTTAGTAGTAGCGTCTTTAAATCTACTCCTAACTAAACATAAACTAATTAAACTTGAGGTATTATAAATAGCGACAAATAAGCGCTTTTGGGGGCCTAATATATTTATTGTTACTAGAATAAGTTATGTCAAGACATTTTTGAGTTACTCGACCAATGGATAATAATTTTAATAATTTTGACAATTTATTTAAGTTGTATATTTGGTCTAGAAGTACCAAACTGTCCTAAGTAAGTTTTTATAAAATATATCAAGCTTCTTGAGCTTGGTATATTTATTGAAGAATGTTTTAAGGGGGTATTTCGGTCCAGGGGGTGCCCACCATAATAGTAGTTATATAAGATGTACTGGGGGTGCTGCTGGATATTTAGATCGATTACTATTAAATGAAAAACATTTATACCAGCACCCAACTGCTAGAGAAATATATGGAGCTTTGCCATTTGACCCAGAAGGCCCTTTCGGTATATTTTTAATAAACTAAATTGTAGATTTAATTTTATTTATTTATTTATTTATAGGTACTTTAACATCTATTGCACATGTGTTTTTGGGGGTACAAGCTGGGACTATTTTACAAACTTATAAAGGACACACACATAGAATTACTCGATGGATGCTTTGGGGGGTGGGGACTGGATTAATTGGAGGGGGATTGTGTGGATTTTCGAAAGAAGGTGGATTTATACCTCTAAATAAAAATTTATGGTGTGCTATTTACCTGTTTAGGGTGTGTCCAAATTAGTAGATGTTGAGAATTAATTTCTGTCCATTTTAGGTCCTTATCGTTCGTTTTGGTCACGAGTTGCTTTGCGTTTCTTTTGTTAACATCCCTATATGTTGTTATTGATATAAAGAAATATTGGAGTGGAAAACCGTTTATTTATGCAGGAATGAATGCTACAATCATGTATGTAGGGCATTCGTTGACGCATGGCTGGTTTCCTTTCCAGTGGGGATTACTGGATATCAATAATCATTTCCAGTACTTCGTACAAGCTGTTTGGGGCACTACTCTATGGGTGGTGGTTGCCTATTGGTTGTTTGAAATTAAATTCTTTTTATCCTTATAATACGCAGCTCCTAAACCGGAAGTTATATTCAAATAAAAAGTGTAGACAATTTCATTGCCTTTCATTTATTAAGTATGTAAAATTAAAATATATGTATATTTCCGAAATAACGCATTGTTGTTGTAAAATCGATAAAAACGTAACATATTTTTTAGCATATTTTATCAAGCAGTTTTTAATATGATGTTCTTACCTAAATAAACTACTGGAAAATAATGGCACTAATGGACCCAAAATATAAATAATTATATATGTATTTTTTGAAACAGTAAATGTAGATAAATTTATTAAATTTAAAAATTGTCAGTAATCATGAAGAATATATTTGAAAAACATAATATTTTTGACATGTTATTGTGACTAGATTTAAAAATTAAATAAATTATAAATGTATTCAAACGGATTTTCTAAAGATATGATTTATATAAAATTAATGTTGTCTTGATTGCTGACCTAAAAAAATTGTGACTGATTTTCAATTAAAATTAGGACCTTTATTTTGAGGTAGTAAATAAATTTGAGATATGTTTAGAAAATCCGTGTGAAACTATGCGAATTTTTTGTACCACATATATATATATAACTGTTTTAAAAAGAGTTAATGTATTTTTTTTTTGTTGTTTTTTTGTTGTTGGTATAAATCACAGACAGACAGACAGAAAATTCGCCAAATGTATTATTTGTAATCAAACAACAATGTTCAATATTTTTAAAAATGTGAAATTTTCGATTAAATTATAAATAAAAATCACACTTCTTTTCAAAAACAAATTATTGTGATATGAATATATCAACACATTGTTTATATCATATTATATAATTATGTATAGTCAATTATTTAAAAACATTTAGCTAACATTTTTATACTAGGGAACATTCGAAAAAAAAACTTCCATTTTCACATTTCCCTTGTTTTTTTTTTTATTAATGTTGAGTATTATTTGTAGCTAAGCTACATACATTGTTTTGCGTAAGAAAGTTGCTCAAAAAAAATAATATGGTTACAAATAAATAAATGATTAGATATTTGTTGCGCTATTTAAATATTAAATTATATTTAAAAAAAATTTTTTTTAAAATAATAATTTATGTTAAAGCAATTACAACTAATTGAGTATTTGGATTTATGATAAATATTTATTAAAAACAAATCTATATTCCTGGAATTCAATAAATTCAATTAAATAATATTATTGACCGCGACTTTAAAATATGAATTTACTAAATGGGCGACTTTTTTACGCAATTTCGTTTTTTAGGAGTGGTGTAAATGTAAAAACTGAAGTTTTTGAACCGATTGTTTAAAGTTATATTTAAAATGTCGGTTTTTTTGTGACATATCAGTGATATTTCTAAAGTATTAAAATTCTAAATATTCCAATACTTCAGTGCATTGTTTATAATATAATTTAGGAAGTATGAAGGCAATATATGTAGATAGTATATTTTGTCTTTAAATATATTTTATACAATTTTCCATTTAAAAGTGTTTGTTTTAAACTCTGTGTTAAAACAACATTTGTTTTTTCGTGTATATTGCAAAAACAATGCATGTGTTCGCTCGCAATCACAGTAAAAAAATCAGTTTTATTTTTTCGAAAATTACCTTAAGTTATTCCTAATTATTCCAAGATCTATATTTAATTCTGTTTTGAAATTAATCACACAACACGGAATTCAAATTAATAATCTACTATTTGAGTTTGAATTGATTTTAAATCGAATATATTTAATATTTAAATAAAATCTAACTAAAACTGTAAATAGATAACAGTTTCATAGAATTATAATTATAATATAGACCTTAGAATAATAGATAATGAAAGCCGTATGAAAGTTACAGAGTAAAAACATGTACAGGCGAAAAACAATTCACTGAATGAATTTCGTGAAAATTCGTAAAATTCAAAAATATATTTAGTAACATTTAGTAATAATATAAATCACATTCTTAACTGTAATTTGTTTAAATAGTTATTGCTTATTTCATACCACATTCAAAATAATTAATAAATAAACTCAAAGGGTCCTTATAATTAAGGGCACTTGCCAGATTAAAATCGGGTTTTAAATTCAAACTAAAAATAGGGCGTCAGGTACGTTTAAAACTCCATTTATACAACACTTAACTGATTTAGTTTAGGGTGAAAAATGATTTACGCGTCAAATTAAGATTTTAAACGTCGACATTTCGAATGAAAATATTACTAAATATATTTTTGATGACCATATATATATATATATGGTTTAGAATGTGAAAATACATACACATATCACCAGAAGTACTATTCGAAAATGATTTGTTTATTGAATTTAAAAATGATTTAGTTCAAATGAGTGTTTTAAAATCATTACTGAGGAAGATATATCTGCAACAAACATGTAGAAAAATTATTTATATTATATACAAAAAACAGTTAAGTACACTGTTCAAAAATAATGTCGGTTTCAAAATGTCTGTCGTTACTTCTGGTTGTTTTAATAATTTTTTTTTTTTTTTATTAGGTTTACTATAATTTAACTATATTATACTTTATATTTATATATATTTCATATATTATAGAATAAATTTACAGAATTTTTCATCAATAAGTTTATAATAGAGATAACACACGATCACGCAAGAATTATGTTCAAAACATTCATACAAAACTTTGTGTCTGAAAAAGACGATTTTGTATTTTCACAATAAATATTTGAAAAAAGTGTTTTTTTTTTTTATATATGTATGTATATATATATATATTTATAATAATAACAAATAATAAAAATATTGGAGATTCGTAAATACTTTGTTTAAAATCTACAAAGTGGCAAAATTAACGAAAATACCTCACACTGTTACATCTCTAGTACATAACGGTAATGTTTTTGAAATGTAACAATTATTTAGAGGGTAAAATAAAGGTGGTAAATCCCTAAAAACATATATAATCTGATACATGTATGTGATGTATTAGATATGTAACATACACATGGTGTGATGTATCAGAGATGTAATAAAGTTGTTTGTTGGGTAAAAAGCACAAAAATAAGTCACAGCATCACAAAATGATTAATATTATCTTTCAGACGCAAAGTTAAAGATAATATATTTATATATTAACTACCATTAAATTTATAGTAAATATTATAACACAATTTGTACAATGAAAAAAGTAAGTACAGCTCGTAGCAAAGATGTGTAATTTTCTCAAAAATCAAAACTCGTATTTTTCATATATTTTTTTGCATTTTTTTTTTATTTTATCTTTTTATGTAGATTAATAGAGAGAGAAATATGTTGTTGTTATTATTATTATTATTATTATTATAACCGCTTGTGATTTTATTATTATATATATATATATCTGTCGTTTATTTAAATAGCAATATCTTCATATAAATTAATACACACTGACTGAATAATGATTTACGAATGATTCATGACGAATGAGAATGAATTATATAATAATAAATGGATGATGTATGCGAAGAGGGATTTTATGGCACGCTTAGTAGTATCACTCAATTGCATCATGCGGCCAAATAGACAAAAATGGTTTAATTACACAAATACAACATTACATATTACTCAGAAGTATTATTTTTATCCGTTATTAAATGAACTCACCTGACGCTCTTAGAGGTCCTAAGTTCGAGTCCCGGTGACTATTGCACGCGAACGTGTACAACAAACCCAATCGACTAAATACGCATATATGTTTGTGATTTAATATTTACTCTTGTAAGTAAATGAATGTTGTATTTGCTTTAAGTTCGTAAATTTTAAATAATTACCGTGTAATCAAGCAGACCAGCTACTTTACCGATTTTATTTGTTTTAGTAGTAGAAACCATGAAAATGTAATTTTTAATAATAAGTTTTTCAGTAGTTATAGTAATAATTGTATAGTAAATAGTTGTAGTTATTTTTTTTTTGTATTTTTTGTTGTTTTTTTTTTTGTTGGTTTTTAAATTGCGAACGAGCCTGTCGTTCTAGCAGGAGACACAATAAAACGAAAGAAGACGCAATGCTAGAAGCTAACAGAGATGTATTTTTTATGTAACATATAACTTAATGAGCGACTTGACCAACAGATCCATGAAGTTGGTTGGATTGCATACTCCTAGAATGACACAAATATGTGTCAACGTTTGTCGATATTGTATGTTTAATTTATTAATAAAAAAAAAAGGTGGGAGTGGGAATAAAGATTTATTTCTTTAATGTGTTACGTACCTGTGTCTCTTGTGTTGGATTCTGTTTGCGGTATCGCTCACGAGTGCGCATTGGTGTGCGCATGATTCTGAGAGGTGTTGTCTTTTGCTGGTGAGACGTCTTCAGCGCTTGGTGATGGTACGGCATCAATGCGCGGTGGCATACGCTCGTTGATCGCATCCAAGCCTTTTGCTTCCGCGAAACTTGTGATTTTGTGATTCGGCGAAAAACCTTGCAACGCTACACAACACACCACAATCAACTATAAGGCTATCATTATTATTTTTTTTTTAACTAGATAATTACCATTTTTTAAACTATTCTTGCCGCCTGATAGAGCACCTAATGGCAAGGCGCCTGTTGGGGTCAGTCCCTTCAATTGAAGTACAGATTCACTTTCTTCCCTAATCATAAATAATGCGGCATATAATTTCTAATAATTATATTAATTAAAAAAATAATCATACCTTAATACAGAGAATACTCGAGCCATTTTTCCAATAGCTCTGATTTTATTTCGTATAACTTCCTTCCGTAGATTTGCTGCAGCACCTTGAAACACACACACACACACACATTTATAAATATAAAATGCAAAAAATGCCGTAAATTATCTACACATTGAGCCTCATATCCATTTTTCTTTTCTTGACAATAAGCACACCTAATCATCAACTAAACTAGTTTCTAAGTCAGGATAGAATAAAGAAGATATTTTACACTTACGATATTTAATACGCGAGAATTTTATAATTAAATAAGTTTCATACGATATTAAATCGAATTTTAACAGTATATATATGCAAGAATTATTTTTTAATTATTTAGGACAAATAATTATTTGAATAAATTGTCGAAATATTATATAAAAAGGAAACACATGCAAAGAAAGTGTCTAAAACTACAGCAGCAAATCTATACAGCACAACAAATAAGCTATAACTAAATCCACATCATTTTTGCACTAAAAACATATATATATATTTCATCCCTGAATTTAATAATAATTAATTACTGTATAAAAATGATGTGGGATTAACTATAGAGTATCGAACTTACCAAAATTGGTGTATTGAGTCCATTGATGTAATCAGCGATTTGATAACAGCATCAGTTGATATTTGCGGTGAATTTGGAGATTATAGAAAAAAACAAAAAAAAAATAGTGCGTATAGAAAATATAGCCATTAGAACTCATAACTTATAAGCGATTCAAAAAATTCATTAAACTCAATTCAAAAACAAACGTCCGTAATTTACAATATATTTAAACTGTTAAAAAAAACTACTGGTTTTCTCTCAAAAATATATATATATATAAAAAAAAAAAACACTGCCAAACTGTCTTAACAAACAGAAAAAGCGAATGTCATATTGCAATTCTAAGTAAAATTCAGTTTAAAACAAAAAAACTACATATAAAGCCGAGAATGTTATTTCTGCAGAGCTCAAAATGTTCAAACATCATTCCGTGTTTAACTGTTAAATATCGAAATGAGCTACTACTAAAATATCTCAAATGAGCTCTGCTCTACTCGTATCTAGTTTAAATGACTCAAATGTTTAAAACATTGTGTTAAATTGTTTATAATTGTTCAAACCCCTATCAATGTGAACTAAAATCTAGATTATAATTTGTGATGTGATTTAGAAACGAATAAACAATGATTGTAACTTCAGAGACGATTTATGATTTATCTATTTAAATAAATAAAGTATGGCAATGTTAAAGCTATTAAGAAGTCCTGTAATAATTAAAAGATTATTATTTGTGAAACTGTATGTTGGAACAAATGCAACATGCTACGTACGAGCTACGTTCTAAAACAACTGAAATGAACAAAATTCAAAAACTACTAATAATTGGAGGAAAAATGCATAACAAGAGTATCATAAAAAGTAAATAGTATTTTAAAAGAGAAGAAGATAAAGAGTCATTTCTTATATAATTCACATTAAATTCTGTGGTAAATGGAAATGTATTAATGAATGTTAAAACTAGTCAAATAGTGCCCTTTTTCTGAATTAAAAGCACAATCAAAAATGCACACCCGCGAGTTATCAATTGATTGATTGATTACATTTAAATTAAATTTAAATTAAAGTAAAAAAATCGTGTTATTTGGTTGATTATTTAATTGATTATTTTTGACAAGCCTTGTGAACTTACCAGGTTTTTTATTAACTATAATTGTTGTTTTCGCTGTGTAGAATAGCACGCGTATCCGAGGGCAAATATAGACAAATTGTGAAAAATAGAAGTTGTGTCAGAAATAGAAGAAAAAAATATAGAATCATAATAACGGAAAATTTAAAACCAAAATAAACAGAATTTCTAAGCGATCTTTTTAATTTTTAAAAAACATTGTGTGCAATGGACGATTTGGATATTTTGCAATAGAATTATCACAGAAAATAAACACACTTACAAATATATATATATATATACTCAATTTTCAACGAAAGTGCGTTGCAATTCGATTTGGTGCGGAATTCAAAATATTTCCTATTTTTCAACCATAATTGTATTTATTAAATATTTAATAAGGAGGATATAATTAGCAATATTATTAACACTTATAGTTGAAAAATCATAATGCGCAACACATATCCACATATCGCATTTTATCTCAATTGAATCCTATATAAAATAATACTAATATATATTCTCAAAATTAATAATTGAACTATGTTATTTTATGCGTTTTTTTTTTGGATATTGTTGTGCATTGTGTGAGAGGTGCAGAATTGAACATATTTGAGGACTTTTATTTAATTTTCAAAATTACTGTGTAAGATTTTTTTTTTATATAAATATATATAATAATAAAAAATAAAAGGTTTCGACTAGTTAAATACAAATAATACAGTAAACAAGCAGGCTACAAAAATGGCAACTACTAAAATATGGAAGCGAAAATTAATTGGAATATATAAAATCGAACCTTACCATCTATGTGTTCCATGATAGCAAGAAATAAGTTAAACAATTTAAATTAGTACACGAACAACAAAATAACATATATATATACTTATATATCAGGTGTGGGGTGGGGGGACAATTATTTTATTATTATTATGATATGTACTAATAAATGAAAATCGCAACATTTTATACAAGAATGTAAATAATAAAATAAACGTACCTTCTTCTTGTGCATCGTCACCGTCTGACATAAGCTCATCGTCAGAACAAATATTGAGTACGTTGACTAGCATTTCCGTGACTTTTTCACCGACAAATGGCAGCGACCACGTGAACACGTCCATGAAATTCGGCAGCCAATACGGATGCGGTGAACAATTGAATTGGCGAATATTCATTACGTTATTTTCATATTTTAACACTGCAGCCTACAATCAAATTATAACATGGAAACAACTATAGATAGCAAGTAAACATCTGAGTAACGACAATAAAAACCCCTTAAAGTTTAGTACGACATGGCCTTTCCAGTATTTTATGTAAGAAAAATGTCAAATAACTACGTACGATGCATAAAACATAAACAACAACACCCTCCCTGTAAAGTTTCGTTATTTGGGTAATAATTATAGGCGAGGGGAAATGTTTACCTTATTATTATAGACATCCAAATAGTTTGGTGCTGAGAAGATTGTAATAAGGGATGGGAAGCCAGTTGTTTGACTTTTTCTATACATTCGATAGCTGTAATTAAATTTATTTATAATACATATTTCATATAGTTTGGCAATCAAAATTGTACTTACCCTGCATCCTGTGCTTCATGCGCTCTTATTATGGACAGTAAATTATTATTCTGAAGGAAATCGCAACAGGCGGCATAACTGTAAATCAAATGCATTTATGTACAACACTACAACACGATATGTACATGTATATTTAGTATGTAATGAGAATGTGATGGAATATAATAATAAAATTGACAATATGTTCTTTTCTGATATTATTTGAGTTAGTACCCCACCCCCCTGGGTTGTTTGTGATAGGATCTAGAGAGGATATTGACGCCTCCTGGCGACTCAAGGCGTCTGACACATAATCGAAGCACCACGTCACATCTCCGTTAACTTTTATTGCCAATTTGTTCAAATAAACATGTTTGCCCCGTTGGCACATCGTGTATACGAATAAAAAAAAAAAAAAAACAAACAAAAAAAACCCATGAGGGGGTCAACAGTTATTTTTGTCTATTTACTTATAATTACTATCGCAATAAATAGAATTATATAATGCGCATTACCTGTAGAAGTATGAACATCCTCTGACGGAATTGTGCGAAAAATGTTCAGCATTTTTTTCATTGCCAAAATCCTCCAAAGGATCTGACCATAAAAGGTCGCACATAGGACCGAACGCGGGCGGTTCCTTGAATCTGTCTAACTGCAACACACAAATAACACCACTAAACACCGCTTTTCAGACATTTATCAATATTATATGGTAGCCTGTTAAGCTCACATTCTTTTAAAAATAGCCTAAACCGGAAAGATAACAAAAAATATATTGCATGGCGAATAACGCCACGCAGTTGTTCTTGAATATTTCCCGAAAATATTCACGCGTTGATTATCGCCCGAGTTCATCACAATTACGTGAATTGTCCAGGAGCGAAAGGTGTAAGGTGAGCAAGGGTCAAACTTTTTATTTTCCCAACTGTCGACACTTTTATTTATTAATCTGTACTTTTAATGTAATTATTTATTTGGACAATATTAAAAGCTTTAATAAAATATACTGTGTGATATACGCCAGTGACAGTGACGTCATTGCTATGTTTTAAACGGGAATATCTAATATATTGAAATATGAATGTAATTGTGTGGCATTCATATAATTAGTGTTATATTAAAAGCTTATATTTGCAAAGTGAAATTTGGGGTGTGAAAATTGAGTATAAACGAAACAGACGCAGGGTAAGAGAGAAAGAACTGAACGTTGAGGTTTTAACGGTCATATTGATCGCGGTACAGACGCACGGTGTGCAGAATTTGCGGATACGATGAATATAGGCGTAAAAGAATTTTAAACCGTGAACACAATCGACTTAAAGCTTGCCCAACGTTTATATATATATATATATATATATATATATATTATGCGATGATATGATTATTATGCTGTTTAGTTTGTGGCACATTTACATTAATGCAGTATGTGCATTGCTTTGTTCGCGGTTTTCTATTCAATGAATAGATCAGTCTATGTATTATCCATAAACCATAACAAAGATACTATTTCATCCCTTAATACTTATAGAGTTCTATTAAAATAAAAAATTAAGTGGTAAAAGGGTTTGAACGTAGATCTGGTGGTAATTGCACGAACTAATATTAAATATTGTTTGTTTATAAGTCATATAAACCCTGACAACAACTAGGGGTGAGTTGGGATTGTTTTTGAGTTGCGTAAGAACGCTGCTCATGACAGATGAATCGAATTATAGCGTTTTATAAACGCAAGACCGTTTTCTTAACTTTTTATTTATGCACCATTTAACCACACAGGCATCTGTCAATTACAGAATTATCCCAACTATTTAATAAACGGTAGTCAAATGAATTCTAGTCGGTAAACAGAAACTAATTATAGTTTCAACATCAGATATTATTTAAATTATCTATCTAACATTCGGTGTATAGAAATAAAAATAGATATCCTAAACGAACGATTTCTAAGGATCTTTAATAGGATTACGAATAGCTTAAAACAAGGAAATGTACAATGTATGAATAATATCCTGTTTAATAATCACATTATTGTAGGGCTGCTGGGACATGGCACCATCATAACATCCAGAGAACACTGTAATCTTTTTTGTCGATAACGTACATACGAGTGCAATTACTTGCTAAATCAATCAACCGGCGCAATTAATAATAGATCATCCCTCCTATAAAGCGAAGCTTAGATTTATGTTCCGATAGTTTTGAGTTTTAAGAAGAAAATTCCCTGGATGTAATATGAGATTCAGTACATCTGCGGTTACAATGAATTATTAAATACAACGGTACGGGTATACTTGAAGTAGATGTGCCCATAAATTGTTTCTAAAAGAATTTCCTAGTTCTTATATACGAATTTCAGTTTGATTTATTAATATAGATGAGGGTGTTAAAGCGGGGGGCAGTTAGATAAAAGGTCTATTTGTTATAGGGAAAGCTTTTAAAACGCCATAATTACTAAAGGAGTCTACTTGGTAACGGTCGTTACGATTTATTTATTTATTTATTTCTAAGCACATTTAGTTACCAAAAATATTTCAAATAATTAATAGGGCGTGTATTAATTAAAAAAAAAAAAATTGGGTGTTATTATTAAATAAATAAGCAATTTAATATAGTGAGTGAATTTGTGTGCGAGTGTAAACAACACAATATTCAGCGGTGCTTTGAAATATAATTAGCTGGTGTGAGAGTTGCGGTGTTTTAGCCGCAAAACGAAATTTATTTTACCCCCAAGCATTTTCTTCATCTCGAACGCGACATAGTATAGGTACAAAGCACAGGACAAAGTTCTACGTATATGAATGTCTAGGGTGTACTATATAATAATACTTAATGTTAAATATATAAGCAAAAATGTTGCACTTGACCTCTAGATACTAGGAGTCAATTAATATATACGTATGTGTATAGGTGACATTAAACAAGCCGTATTAAGGAATTATTTCTAACGATTAGGAGTCCTACCTTTCGAATATCATCTAAATTGTGGATTTCCGGTGATAATCCTCCGTGGACGCAGAGGAATTGCTGGTTCATAAGCGCAGCCAATGGCAGACAGTCGAATGCGTCCATACACGCATCATACACACGTTCTGAGTACTTTATTTTACCTAAAATCAATGTTTAAAACAATCTTATAATATAAATAGTTTTAGGGAAAATGAGTTTCGTAACGAAATCCCATGGTGTACGAATTGACAAATAGTCTCGAAATAAAAAAAAAAATTCGCTTTGGCGTATTCGGGGGCAACGCACTTTTACGAAGCCACGTGTCTGCGTCCGTTGCAGGGGTGGCATTGGGGTGAAATGGGGAGGTGGTAGAGTTCACTAACACACAAATCACACGAAAGCTCGCGTACTTATACCGTCTCACCATCAAACATTCACAGAGGAATCGAATAGGACTTTATTGCTATTCACTATTACAGTATGTGTGTGTATGTGTACAAGACAATCATGATACCATATGTTTAGTTTAGTATCATTAAATTCCCATGAGACGAACACAAAAACTAGAAACTTTTTGCGTTCTTAAATATCATATGAACTAAAAGTATATTTTGCGGTTTTTTAGTGGGGACTAGAAAAACATGAAAGAGATTTCGAAGTACTATGTAACGTAATAGGAAAAAAATGTGTAATAGACTTACATTCTTGTTTAAAGGTGAAATATTCCGTGAGATGCCGGCACTCGTGGTTGCCTCGCAGTAGAAATAGGGTAGTCGGAAAGCACAGTTTCAACGCCCAAAGGTACAGCACACACTGCCAACACACAAACCAAAAACCACCCCGTAGAAGTCCATGAATGAATGAACAAACAAATATACGCAGTTTAACACACACACACACACACACACACACACACACACACACACACACACACACACACACACACACACACACGTACAACCGTCTCGCAAATATTCACTTTTACATTCGACCCAACAATACATTGTCTATTATTATATAATTATAATAATAAATCGTTTCATACCTAGTTATTGTTTTATTTGACGACATGAAAAGGAGAATAAATATAGTATGGAACATGAAAGTATACTGGATCGAATCCGTTATCTGTCCACCACTCAGACTTGCTTTTAACAACTACTATGGACACAACTGACCACCACAACCACCAGTTCACTATCTAAGATATGTTTCTTGAGGGTATTGTAAGGTGCACATGTTTCAAACATAATACAGTGTGTGTTTATAATAAGGCGTGTATGATATGGTATGGTATGGTATGGTATGGTATGGTATGGTATGATATGATATGATATGGTAGGGATTTGGATATTTGGAAGTAAAAACAATTCTGAGTGGTGGACAGATAACGGCTACGATCCAGTATGCTTACCTCTATACTAAAATAACCTCTGTCTACGTAATCACCAAGAAATAGGTACTTTGTAGTGGAGGGCGGCCCTCCGACTTCGAATAATTTCATCAAATCGTAGAACTGCCCGTGGATATCACCACAAACTGAAACAATCAAACAAATTATTTCTCTATTGTTGCAAATCGCATTACGGCTAACAATCATAATTTACGGCAATAGTTTACTAAGTAAGTTAAAGGAAAGTTTCGATGTTAATGAACGACAAAGTTCCGACGTCTAATTTTAGTGCTATAACTTTACAAAATCAACAACAACAACAACAATAATTAATTTTTATTCATATTTTACGTAAAATAAATAAAGTATTAGTGCATCCCTTTTACTACTGTAGTAATATAGTACGAATTATGAATCCTAGTATAGAATATCAAAATGTTTGCACCGTCTAAAATTGGAGAATAATTGGCAGCTGTATACGAAATGGTAGTATACGAAGCAACCGGCTACCAGAGTAAAATAGGCTATTTTGAGCCCGCTGCCTAAGCCAAACCACTACGAAAATGAATGAGCCGACCCCCCTAAGTCAGGGTATCACGTGCATTTCGCTAAATATGTATACACAATTCGACGGCGACAAGTCTCTACGTTTTAAATTTACATACTTGATGAAAGATAACATTTAAAAGTTAAAAACGCGATTAAATGTAAATTTCATTTTAATCGAGATTATTACGTTAGAAAATATAACCAAGTGTATAAAATCTAATCAAGTTCCATGATTCAAAATAAAGAATAAGAATCATAATTAAATATTGACCATAACATACATTTTAAACAAATATATTTACTGTCACGGGCGTGGTCCATTATAACTCAATTCATTTTACATTTTAATTACAATATTATGTTTATTTTTACTATATATCCATACCTAATACACCGACAAAGCTGGAACTACTAGTGCTTTCAGATGCAATTTACTCCTAAGGCAAAATAATAAATAAAAGATTTAATTAATGAGAGTAATCCAATCCCGAACGTCAAAATGATTCAGCTATTTATCAGGCTTTTTGTAGAAACTAATTGAAATTGATTAAGCTTTCCAAGCATAAAATCACGAGTGTAAAATATGATATCAATAACTCAAAACAGCTCCAGTCGTATTAATATGAGCCTTATAAGGATTTCTATATGCAGATTATGATTTCCAAACAGTACACATTTACTCCGTTGCCCTAGTAGTGTCAGAGAAACGCTTGTTTGTATGTTTCGAGTGTACTTTTATTCGCTGGTTAGAAATGCAGATAACATACAAATATCGCCTGTAATGGAATTCTATGCAAACGGGTCACGGCCGCGTCCCAATCTTGCGTTTTAGGATTAAGGGCGATATGCACCACGCATGTGCACCGGGAGTATACGTGCAAGGTCAACAAAAATCTCAATCGAAACGAATTACGTTTAGAATTTTTTAATTTATTTACGAATCAATTATATATATATATATATATATATATATAACCCGCTGCAATGCCAGATAAGGTCATCAACCTACTATCGATAAAGTATCAATCATTTATCAAACTACTATTCACTTCCGTCATTATACAATTCAGTAATGTTTTAATAGTATACCAACGAGCTGGAAGCATTTGCGTGCCATATACATAATAAGTTCCGCAATGTTTTGTCCCTACAATTAAAATATATCTAAGCGTTTGCAGCAGGCAAATATAGCGCGAGATTACGCACTAATTACGCGTTTTATAAGCGTAAATATTAAAATTCTACAGGCGATACTTATGCATCGTAATATATATATATATATATATTTGTTGAATAAATCGTATCTAATGTTTTATGAAGTGTATTTGCCCTCAATACACAATCAATAAATTTAGTTTCATAATAGTGTAACTTAAAAACATTTGCTCATAAATGTCGAGAGCTCAAAAAAAATTACCTCACCTGTTGAGAATTAAAAGACGCTGTTCGAATTATTGACTTTCCCCAATTTCACTCGCAAGGAGTGTCTAATTGGCGAATATCACGGAAAGTAACTAACAAGTTCATCAAAGCAACAATTTAATTCGCGTGATTTTTTTTTTTTCATAATTAAATTCATTAAATTGCGTAAAATCTATTTTTACGAGAAACCTTATAAAACTAAGAAATATAAAGTCGCACTTTTAATCTAATAAAGTTTATCAAATCAGAACTTAATTATCGGATTAGGTACAAATAATTCGATTTAAGAATTTACGTAAATATTTTTTTTGCTACTTTTATGTATTGGAAAAGGTGTGTGATGCATGGAAAAAAAATGTTTTATAACAGGAAAGTGGCATTAGGGATTTATAATCCGAATGAAATTAGCTCGGATCGAATTTCACGTCGAGATTAATCTTATAAATGAAGATTTATGTGCTGGTGTTAATATTACGCGGTATACAATTTTCTTATGAGATACTAATTTGTTCGTTATAATTAGCAATAAATTTTACGCGATTATTAATTGCTTAGGTTCTCTGAGTTTTAATTATGTATGCTACACATGTAGAATTTATGTGTAATCATAATAGTGATTTATTCCAAAATTATTTTGCATACAGAAAAACATGGATAAAATTAAAATATTGTGATTGATAATGAATAATTCATGTATTAAAGCTTGAAAAGTTTGTTAGAATTTCTTTAAAAAAAATTCGCAATTGTGGGATGGGTATAGATAGATATAATAACGGGAAATGTTTCAGCAATATGTGTTGTATGCATATATGTGTAGATTTTCGTTATTTATAAATCCACAATCAACAAGTGTACCTGAGACAATTTCTCGCATAGCAAAGCATGAAGAAAAGCTCTAGCCCACCCGAGGCTGGCCGAACATGGTTCGGTTCCGGTATATAGGTCATACCACTACTCCACACACTGAAAGCACAACCATCGACCATTGAATGAATGCGCGCGCGCACAAAAAGCCCAAGGCCGCGGCGGCACACCGGAACGCTCCTTCCTAACCAATTCGTCCGGCGCTAGGGGCCCGGAGCGACGCGGGGCGCAAAGCCAAGGAGTGGGGCTGAAAGCTTTTCGAATCGATTTTAGGTTTCGGTGACCTCGGTAGTGTTACCATTACATTACTAGTGTGTTGCTCTTTCAAGAAAAAAAAACTACTTATATACTATATAAATAAATATACTCTTTTCGAGATACTAATTTTTTTTCTTCTTAGAGCACACAAATCTGACAAGCCTTCCGTCGGAACAAGTTAATCTTCTTTCTACCATACGACAGATTGATGCAAGCGCAGCTGGATTATCTGCGCTGGTTGCTAGATAATACATATTTTTCACCCCTGATAGGTAATCCATCAGAAGCGAATTACGCGCACGAGAAATATGTTGAAAGCTTAGAAATAATGTGCACACGACAAAAAATAAAAAAATGGTAATAAAAACGACTAGTACGATCATATTCACACAACTTTTACGTATAAGTAAAGTTTCAAAGTTATGAACATTTACACGGGAAATTGATTTAGTTGTAAAGGGAAATTTAATAGCTCATTATAATTATTATTCATTTATTTTAATAATACAAGCTTAAAGCACCATGTGATAGTTTCACTAATATACGCCAATACGTATTGGCTCATTAGTAAAGCTCGGAATATATATATACACATATATAGTATAGAATAGAGGTTTAATTACCCTCACCTGTTTGAGCACAATAGAGTTCTAAAGGTTTTTGTTGTCGTTCATTTCACCCCTATTACCCCTTACCAACGGGGGGCCTTTGTTACGCCACTGGTTCTATTCAATTGTGTTTATAACTCGAATTTCAATAGAATTTGAATTATATGCACTCATTGCGTTATTAAATATTGTTACCACTAATCAAGATTTAAACCACTAACGTAACGCGGTAACTTTGATAGTTTTAATCATCAAAAACAGCCCTAATTATAGTTTTATTCAAAAATTCTACATAAATAATTGAAAATATATATTCGAGCAATAGAACGTGTAGCGTGACCGTTCACATTTATGGTCGAGTGATAATTATATAAGCATAATTTGGTCCTGTTTTTCAATGCAGCCGTTGCACGCTCACATATTTTTTTTTTTTTTAATTTTATAAAACGAGAGATTGTAAAAAGATTAGGTTTGAAGCAGGCAATTAATTTGTTGAGGTTAGGTTCGGAAACGTATTGCGTGCTACTCAACAATATTTATTGTTAGCTCATAGAATTATTTATTATTTATTGTTAGCTTAACCCGAGGAGTGATGAGGTATTTTTTTTTATTATTAAATTACTACTAAGAATATGAAAATTTTAAATTGAGTTTCACCTCCATCAATATTTACTTAGGATGTATATTAAATTTCATTTTAAGAGTGTAGCGTAATATAATGAAGTCGTGTAATTAGAAATGTGCATCTATACGGTGTGGTGCATATATTTTGTGTTGTATTTAATTAATGATGAATTTTATGTTTTTCGGGTAAATTTAATCATATGCGTAAAGCAATTAAAATGTTTGATGCCAAAACATAATAATGTGTTTGCATCGGATCACGTGATAAATATAACACAAGAATAGCGTTTTTATAGAATTTGAGCTTACGCCAAAAACCACTCAAACGCGACAATTTATTCCTGTTTTATTAACAGAAAATATTTTATGGATTGCGACACATTTTTCATTAACTATTATAAATATATATATAATATAAAAGTCATATATATATATATATATATATATTATAGATTTGTTACCTGTGACTGGGGCTTCAATATCAATCATAGTTTTCTCGGACCGGAGTAGCGTGGCGCCTTCTTGAATGATCCGGAGGGCGGCCGGTTCGTCGATCCGACCCTCCAGGATGAAGTGCTGTTTGAGGACATCGGGCCGAGGTTTGCCGGACACTTTGTCGAACACCTCGGCCACCGTTAACTTGTGCGACGGCGGGAACGGTACGGCTAAACCACAATAAAAACACATCAAATACCTAACAAACACCTCATAATAATAATAATACCAATAATAAGTGGACACAAATATACATACATACAATATATGTAAGTTAAAATGAGTTGTTAAATAAAAATATGTGAAGAAAGAGAGTTAAGTAAGGGGAGATAGTGTGAAAGATTGTCTGTTGTAACGCCGATGGCGTTAACGCGGCGTTGCAGGGGTGGAAAGGAACTGATTGCATTGAAAAATAGCGAAAGCTAAAGTGCTTCTCGTTGTTAAGTTCCTTTCTAGAGAATTTCTCATCAAATTCACTAATGATTTTCTAGTGTAAACGGTTCTTAACGTTAACCACACTCGAGGTTTTCCTATAGAATCGCGCTAATTTTGATGGCTTTTTAGAAACTTATTATTTTCAACGCAAGCGAAATTACATTATCAAAATTAATCAAAAGTTACTTGACGCAAAAAATGTGTGCGTAACTTTTACTCATAAACCTTCAGGGAACATGGGTGAAATATTGACATTCACCCAACTTATACACAACGTTATACACTGAATTAAAACCCTATTCTCACCTACAGCTGGTTAAGCACACAAATCGTATCATTTAATTAGTAACTAACCTCGCATTTCAAGGAATTATAACCAAATCAACAATAAAATGAATAAAAACACATAAATCTAATTGACTATCAATATTGTTTATAACTTATAACAAATAGAACGTATAAGAAAACTCATTAAATACTAACCGTAACACACACACTTAGAATCATTTCCAATTGAGTTATATGTGCGAAAAATGCCTGAGAAGCAAATATGAGTATTAATCTTCAATCCAAAAGTGTCTCCTTACCCAAAAATAAGAATGTACAGCGTAAACAAAGTGTCCTTACGAAGAATTTTGACGTAACGTTACAACGCATAAACAGAACACAAAATGGCGTACTGCCAATAGTAAAACAAAAAATATCAAGTTCATCTATATTACTCGATAATATAAAAGCTTTCTATGACTACAGGAAAATTAGACTATATCCAAAATGTATGCTCCTAGGTTCTTATACACACACCCCTTAAATCCCAAAATAAAACCCTTAGGTTAAGTTTTTTTTTTTTTTTTAAAGATAAACGCGGTAATTTCAAAATGATTTAGTTATTTAAGAAATGAAAGTCAATATTATTCTCGAGAAGTTTTGTTTGAAAAGTTTTTGAAATAACTTCCTGGTGTAACGAATGTTTGCAATTTTACTTTTAATCTGAATTCATTTCATCTCAAAATTGCGTTTTTATTTAATAGTCGAGTAAATATTGTGTTTCTATGTAATAAATAAATATAAGTATAGTAAATAATAAAATATAAATCGCAAATATTTAATAGGAAAACAAATAAAGCTGTAAAAAGATCCGATTTGCACAAAGTAAATATTAATTAACGGAAAGATTCGCCGATGTTGTCAGACTAAATATTTATCACTTGAAGAGAAAATGAAGGAGCACTTGAAATGCGATCGCACTTCATAGAAAATCGCTGATCGGATAACACAATAAATGTATTTCATTCGAGATTTGATACACAACATGTCATTTATATAAATATATAGATTTACTACGGACAGAACCGTTTTGTTAGGTGTAGCGACAGTTTGGCTTTGGGGACACTTCTTAAGTAGATTAACTTTTATTTTCCATTGCGAAATCTAGTTTGTAAAATTAGATCGCCCACCACGTGGCTCAAACGAAATGTGTTTGTAGCGATGAAAGACAATACAACGATAAATATTCAAACTAAAGGTGACACACACAGCTGTGCCAACCTATTGTATTCATTTACATGCGAAACAGGTGAAAAAACTACTTTAATTCGCACCATTCTATTCTTTTTTAACGCAATAATAATTATAATTATCAAATCAAAAAATTCAAGTTGAACTTGACCCACTGTACACTGAATGTATTGCCGTTTTAATAACAATTCGAAATCTAAATTTGTATTGCGTCGCAAGAAGTTTAAATCGCAACACGAAGTTTGCAGTAAAGCTTATAATTTTGTAATATAATCAGTGCGGTTCAAAGATATTGATTTCATATCGGTATCAAGCGTAGATATTTTAAATTACAGTCGATAGAAAGGGCGTGAAATTTATTATCGTGCCGTTTTTTTTTTCCCCTCATAAATAAAATTAATTACATTCTTTATTTTCCGATAAACTGTATCACCATGTAACCGCGGTGCTAAATTCGTAACCGGAGGTTAAATTATATGAAATTTTAATAATCTAATTTCAACCGAAGTAGGCAACCCGGTAATTATGAAGTAACAGTGATGTTGCTGTTACATACCTGGGAGCTCTCTATGTATTATGGGCCTTAAAGGTTAGAGAGAGCTTCTAGTTATTAGATATTTAATTTTATTTAAAATGAATTTCATCGAGTATTTATAAAACAAATGAATTAGGAGTTTTTGTGAAATGATTAATCCAAAAAGCTCAAAATTCTAATTATAGATTGTACTTAATCGGATTTGAAATGCCTTCAAACGTGAATACTTTATTAATTATTGATTGATCGATTTAGCGAAGAGCTGCCAAGGGTTGTTGATATTACATTAGCCTGATCACTATATAGTATCTGTTGCAAATGATGTCATATAGCCTACAGCCTAATTATATTTGCTCTTAGTAACACTTTGAATCTACCAAATATTTACATATATGTATAAACAACCAAAGCCCTGAATTGGCTCAATTTATATTATTAATATTACGCGATCTTAACTAACATAGGGCTCTAGTGGTAACAACTGAGAACAAACACACCAAGGTCATTACTGTTTTGATTTATCTCATATATATATATATATACATATATAATTCATTCATTTTATTTAATACGATGATTTTTTTTTTTTTTTTGTAATTTAATCAAATATAGTTTAAATAAATTGTTTTGCAATAATAAATTCCGATTGTAAATATTGTATTTTTTATCACAATTGACGTCAATGCATCAGTTTAATTTAAAATAATTTGATAAATATTATTAGTTCATCTAGATTCGTTTGTATTCTTTGTTTTTTTGTGGTTTTTAACACCAGATTGCGATTAAAAGACGAATCGTTTATGGTTCAAGAAGTGAAAAGGTGCGTTTATGACCGCCGCAGGTGTCAATTATAATTGTTAGTGTTTATTTTCAATCACAGGAAAAAATACTTATAGACTTCTATAAATATCTAGTATCAATAGATATTTCAAGGTAATTAAGAAGATATGAAAAAATATATATAAAGAAAATTGTGTATAGGTATATAAATGATGAAAATTCTATATATTTTAATTTAAAAAAAATTTAAAAAGTCAAAGAACTGTCTTGAAAAAAATGTTTTAATGACATTTCTTGGCAAAAAATCAAACTTTAAACAACTGAGAGACCGGGAATATTTTTAGATTGCAAAACTGGTATAGTTCTAATTTAAAAATGTGGTTCAAATTTAAAAATATACTCAAAATATTCGATTTTACTAAATTTCCGCATTTATAGGCCTATAATTTATTTACATAATAATTAATACTAAAAAAAACCGAAGTAGCTATATTGTGTATGTATTATCGATAAAAAATGCAATAACGTCATTATTTAAACTTTAAAGAAACAACCTTCAAATATATAAATAGTTTGTCATAGTATACATAAATAAATTATTAATTATTTGATTTCTTTTATAAGTCGGAATTTTTAACGGCGTAAACAATAAATCGATTTTTAATATATAAATATATTATATTCCAAAATCGTCAGAAAAATTTATAGATAAGCAATAAAACTAGATTAATAATAGAAACAAATCAATAAATAGACACGCTATGATCAACAGGTATTGGGGGTTCGTATCCTCTTACTTAATAATTGATTAAGTCTAAGAGGGACTCAAATATTAAATTTAACATTTACAACCTAATTACTATATTCATTTATACTAAACATAAAATCACAGCAATTTTTTAAGTGTATTCTTAACGAAATGCCTAACGGTTTAGTTTATGCAGAAAACCGCAAACTTAAAAGAAAAACCTACACACCGCAAATAATAGTGATTTACCAGTTAAATTCTAATTAAATCATACGGTAAATTAAATAAAAACTAACGAAAAAAAAACAGATGTTAAGAAAGTTTCTGTTATATTATATATGGCCTGATTTGAATATATTTTAGGCCATTTGACTTTCACTTTTTTGAATTTAGGTTGATTTTTGGTGCAAAATTTATTTATTCATTTACAATAAATAAATTTTTAGATAAAAAAATCCACGGTAAGGCGACTAATTTTTGGTGATTTTCAAGTTAAAACTAATCGTTAAATCGTTAATACCGGATAATAAAAACGGAAAATAATTTTTGGGGCATTACGATTAGAATTTGAATCGAATATCATATTTTTGCTATATATTGCTAAATTTGTTAGAATAAGTAATATGTAAGGTCAATTTAAGTATAGATTTTCGCGAGTAATTGTAGTTAAATTTGAGTAATAATATATAGAAGTAACCTATAAAATGCGAGTATTGGGATTGTATGTGGTGTAAAAGAGTATGTAAACACAGCAACAGTCACTACCAAAACAGGGAACGATATAGGAAATATTACGGTAACGAAAATGATCTAACCCTACCTGGGAAAATGGTGCGAGATTGTGTGCGGCTGCAACAATTCGGGTTGGTAAATTGTAAAGAGTTAGGGGTGTGTTGGTAGGTAAAATAAGTGCACTGTTCAATGGGTATTTGGGGTTTTTTCAGTGTAAACTACCACAATATTTGTGTAAATCAATAGTCATGGCGGTTGCCGAGAAAATCAATCCTCGCCGTACGCGAGAAAATGTCACAAAATAGCGACCGCTTACCTTGTATCATACGTTGTGTGGTCGAAAGCTTTTGATTATTCGAAGACATTGCGTTTGCACGAAAATTCTGTACACACTTTACACTATAAACATCGGATTTCTGGTTACCCACAAATATTAAAACATACACGAGAATCCACACTATGCGCTGTATCACAAGCCTAGCCTATATTCTAACTCAAGATGGAGCTGCGAGCGCTGCAAACATCGGCCCAGGCCAGGTCTCGCGCGCACCTGCCTGCAGCCATCCGCGCCAGCACCCGATCGCCACAAAACATACACCTAGCGCACTCTCACGGCACCCAAACACACCAAATCTTCGTTACAAACAATTTACTTCTTCACTTAAAATGTTTCAATACAATACAAATTAGGACCTTAAATTATATAATATATATATATAATGTATTATCCTCAAATAAATAATCTATTTACCTAAGAAAATTATTTAATATTATTTCCATCTGGGTTTTTCAGTAACTCTGGATGCGGAAACAGCTTTAGTCATCGGTTTACCTATCGGTAAAATATTAGCGACCTTTTTCCCTTCAAACCTGGCATGTTGCCGATTTTCCGTCAACTCTTCCACCTCTTTCTGTATTTGCTCCACTTTTTTGAGCAACTCTTTGTGCTGGTCTCTTAACTCGAGCAAAAAACCACGTTCTTTGCTTTTCGATAAATAAAATTTACGTGTTAACGTCGATAGAAAACACGGCATTTGTTTATAGTGATTAATAGCGTAATGATAAGCTACGCATTTAGACACTCTTGTTATTATTGTTGCTAAATCGTCCCTGCGACCGTACGCTGTAATATTTTTGCATAATTCTTGAATAAACCATGTACCAGAAGATGAGTTACGATAAGAGACGTTCCCTGTTTAAAAATTCTTATTATCTTATTTTATCAACTACACATGTGTTATGGACGCTATGTAAGCTTACCTTCAACAGTGCTGTAAGCTACTAGAATATCAGCTTCAGCTGGTAAGGTATAGCTTTTTTTAGCAGTTTCGCTTCTTGGTATAGAATCTTCTTGGATTTTTTGCGAATATGATCTCGAGCCCCCTTTACATGCCTTAAGTAGAAAATATGAATTACTACTCATACACATATTTCCTATAAAATAATAGTACATACCTGAAAGATGAAGATTTTTGGTTTGCCAATTAAAGTGCGGCATTTATCAGCCGAAAAAAAATTCCACACATCTTCGCAAGTAATAACGCTCCCATCTGCGGTTATTAATTGATTTGCGACGGTTCCATGTGTTAAAAACACAACGAAAATACTATTTCGCTTTGAATGATCGAACGACGCAACTAAAATTATTTATTCCAAATTAGTCAACGAGCGATTTCATTTTTTTTTTTATTTGATGAAATAGATTACTTAGAAATCAATTTCTACAAAAACAATAGAACAATAATAATAAGATTATCAGCATTAAAAAAATGCCTTGGACATTGAATTATTTAAACAATAGATTTTTTTTATGCATACTAATCTTTTCGGGGTATAAAAATAAAATAAATACTGACTTTTTTGTAATTCTTCTTCGATTTCATCTTTACACAAATCATTAAAAACCAATTCACGCCTAGCTTCAAACCTCAACCGCGTAAAACAATCGATTAGATCCTCTTGGTCCTTATACGTCCCTTCTCGATCATCAAGCACATTGAATTTCTCATGGTTGAAGATCACCAACAATCCAGCTTCACCATGCTGCTCATACTCATCCGGGACATCTTCAGGCGATATAATTATCGCGTTAAGTCGTTCGCTATCGCGTCGCAATGATGTTTTTCGTATTCTATCGATTGAGAATCGCCGTTTTGAATCATATATCTCAGATTCTGATTTTTGGAACACGCCCGCGTCTTCTTTTATCGTCACTTGGGCCATTGTTAGGCGTAAACTGCGTTTGGGTTTATAAAAATTGCTGTTTTATTTTTATAGATTAGATAATATTGGATGTTCATCAGATTAATATATATTTTTGCAACAAATAGATTTATTAATTTAAACGTTTTCCTAGCATACATATCTAATTCATCAATAAATATTTAATTTGAATATATTCTTAAAATATAAAAATTCGGGAAAATATCATTAATAAAAGTTGTAGATAATAATTAAAAAAGCAACTTTTATTTATAAGTTTTTTTTTTTCGTAAAACTAAACTAAAATTTTGAATAATTGTATAATATCTTTAAAAAAAATAGTGAATCATGTAAATAAATAAGGAAATATTGTAATTAGCTTTGTAAATATGTAATTATGAGCACGATTAGTAGAAATTGTTTTAAATATATTTAAAAATGAACGTAAAATAATTTAAAACCACACCTAAAATGTTTGTTGCAATTTGAACACTCACTATAAATGGCACAAAAATTGTTTCTATTATTATTTACAAATCTAACCAAGTAAAATAGCGATTCATATCACATTTTACTCATCTTAAGCATAAACAACTAAGTAACCTGCCTACTCAAGTGTAACTGAAAAATACAGTCGCTTCCGTTGATAAGAAATTCCGAGATTGTAATCAATAATTTTTTCCTGGTTGCTTTTGATTCAAATTATTTTTATTTAAATTAATAAACCATTTATTTACGAATTAAAAATGTAACATTAAATATGTATGTTTAGCAACACGTTTACAAACATGTATACACAATTGCGTACGTATAGAATAATTAATAAAACAAATAAAAATACTTTATTACTTATTAACAATTTATGTTAAAAAACATTTATAGCTCAAATAACCTAACAAGAAATAATCGTCGACAGACGAAAAGTTTTCGACGATTTCCAAACATTTCGCGTTATCTTTCACAGATAAAATAACATTATTGTCCTTATTTAGTAATAATACTAACAACATCGATATCGATCGAGATACGTCGAGTTGAAAATCGAATAAGAAACTCGATTTTGGTTTTCGCTTGAGATTTTTCGCAAAAACATTCAAATACTCGGATAACACATCGAAGACGCACTCGCGAAGGGTCTTTAACGACCCCAATTTGTAGCATAGATTCATAATTATATTAAAATATAAATCCTAAAACAAACAAATTCATTACCATTTATCTCAAAAGTGATTCATTTTATAGATAAATAAAACTTATAGTCGACTCAATTATCTAGAACTTTTATTCGAAACTTTGTTTTCTAGATAATCAAGATAAAATGCACTTACATTATCTGTCGCGGTAGCTTTCTTTAAAGTAGTGCTCAAAAACAGTTGAATTATATCTCGAAAAGGTACGCAACTTTCAGTACTTTCAAGATACGTTATACATTTAATTACCACGTTTATATGAGCCTCCTTGAACTCCAAAACACTATTATCCAAAATGTTTTGAATAAATGAGCAAATAAATTCTAACGAATGCTCGCACAGAGAATCGAGATCATTCGATTCACATATGTCGAAAATCGCGGCGGATGGAATCAGGCATTTATTAAAAAACTCCTTAGGCGTCTCAGACTCAAAACCTGAATCTACATTGGACGACACATTTGGGAGTGTGTAGCCAAAACGTAGTAAAATTTTGTTACAATCAATACATTTTTTCCTTAACAAATCATTGTGAGTGTCTAAAATGTCCGATACGAATTTAATCACAACATCCATACACTCACTTAACGTATTTTCCATCAGGAAAATAATCAAAAACACTTAAAACAAATTCATCACTGACAATTATAAACAAAAACTATTCAAATGTCGCACGAAAACTCAATCAGTTTAAATTAGTCTGGAGTCACTTATCTACAATTAGGGACTAACAATAATACCGCTTTTTTTTTTATTTAAATTAAATGTAACAATTAAATATTTATTGAGTTTAGATATTTATTGCGTTTAAAGTCGCTTTTTTGATTTTTAAGTCAAATTACGCATGGTTCACTTTAACCTCAATGATCTCAGGGTTTAACTGCTAAAATATCTGATTAAATTCGCGATTTATTTAACGAAATGGATCCGTTGCCCAATGGTTTATCAGGTGCTCAAAAAGATGAGCTTATGGATCAAGTTAAACAACAAATAGCAGTTGCGAACGCACAGGAATTATTAACAGTAATTTATTAGGAAATTTGTGTATTTTATGTCATTTTCATTTGAGTTTCTTGCAGAAAATGACTGAGAAATGCTTTAAAAAATGTATCAACAAACCAGGAACTTCACTGGACAGTTCTGAGCAAGTAAGTCAAAAATAACTTTGGTTAGGAATCATTAAAATGAATGAACCATTTTTAGTTATTTAAATAGATTTTTGGGAACAAATATTGGATGTGATTTTTTTCCAGAAATGTGTAGCCATGTGTATGGACAGATATATGGATTCCTGGAACTTGGTTTCCAGGGCGTACAGTATGAGAATACAAAAAGAGCGAAATCGAGTATAATTAATATCGTGCGCCTAGTTCTATTATTAGTTTTATATGAAATTGTTATAAAAATGTATTTAAATAATCAATTCGTCACAAATAAACTGATAAATTCGGTCACGCAACCAGTCGACATTTGTGGCAATTTTTTATTTAAACAATACGGCATTTTTTGTTAATATGCCTCAATTATTAAATAAAAACTCTTAATCCGTGTTCATTACTATTAATTCTCGGACATACTAATTAAAATTATACTACACCATACACTCAAAATGACAGTAGCAGCCATTTTGAGTAACTAGAACGCCATTAGGAAAAATGGTTAAAATCGTGAATATGTGGGTGTTAAGTCTATAGAAAAATGTATAATCAACGTAGTTTATTTATATTGTAAGTACAAGGCACAGTTTTCGTTTTTTTTTTATATATATATATAAAATGGCGTAATGTAATACTGTAAAAATAAATACAAACGATTAAGTACATTTTTTAACGGAATGTAGAATTTTATTTAGTCTTTGTAAAATTAAAAAGCCTGTGATTCCATTATCAAAAATATATTATACAGTTTATGTGTGCTATGCACTGGTTGACTTTAAAATGTCATCAATATTCGAATTCAAATCCTCACTTATAGAACAATCATTAAGCTTACCATCATTTAACTTCAATCCTTTCATTGATTCATCACTCAAACCACTAAAATCCTTGCGTTTATCGCTTGGATTCGACATATTTACCTCAGATAGTCGACTCCTCGATTTTTCTTCAATCTCAACCGAATTCGATTCAGTTTTCGATGATCTATCATCATCGATCGAACTCGATAGAAAATCATCTTCGTAATTATCAGATAACTTATCGATATCTTTCGAGTTTTTATCACGAAAATCTTTCGAATACAACGACGGTAATAACACAGTATCCGTGTTACGATTTTTATTTAATTGTAATGACGGTAAATCAGCTAATGACGTTAAACCACTCATAGGTTTACGATCAGACTTCTCATGCTTTTTAGAGTCTGGACTAAAGCTTAAACGTGGTGATTTAGGCGATTCGTCATTATCTATAATAGTTTTAGGGTTTAGGTTCGTTGAAGAATTAGAATTCAAAATGGCTGACGTGGGGCTGTTTGATAGTTTTTTAATGTCAGAATTGTGAGTTAATTTAGGCGATTTTTGAGATTCATCCACGATTGTTTGGTCTAATATGGTTTTAATGTTTAAATTCGTTGATAGTGAACCAGAAATTGTGTTTAAAATACCGGAAGTGGTGGTTGTGATGTTCGAGTTTTTAACTGATCGATCGAAATCAATCATAAATGATTGATCTTTTATGATGCTATCTTCAGCTATTGAGCTAGTACCTTCGTAAGTATCATCTTGTTCTTCTTCTAGTTGTGATATTTTTGTTAGGTTTAAGAATTTTGGTGATCCCAAAATCGATTCTGGTTCTTTGTTTAATTTGGTTTTAAAATCGTTGAAAATCTCTTTAGGAGTTTTAATATCAATTACATGATTAGAATCAGGGGTTGATTCCGATTTATGGTCAATAATGTCTTTAGGAACAGTTTTTATATCGATTACATGTAAAATATCAGAGTCGGATTGCGTTAAAATCGATTCAGTTCGATCTGAATTAGTTATGTTTAGTTTCGATTTTAAATCGTTTGTATCTTTAGGAACGGTTTTGATTTCGATTACATGTTGAGATATATCTGAATCGGTAATGTAGGACTCTTTCTCGGACGGAACGTCATAAGTGTCATTGTTGGCGTCTTTTTTGTTGATTGATTCGTTGCGGAGTGATAAGTTAAAACTGGATCGAGCTATGTTGAGTATTTCTAGGAGTAATGGTGAGTTATTGTCGACGCCGATGTCTAAATCCTGGATTAGTTTCTCGCGGTTTTCGTAACTGTAAACCGTGCCTAGTTCGGTTTCGCGTTCGAATACGTTTAAAGTGAATTTCAGTTCGAAATATTCGAGGAATTCATGGACCAAACAGAAGATTGTACGTATATCTGGTTTAGATAGTTTTGACTTTAATGAACCATGGATTTTTGATTGTTGTTCCTAAATAGGTTAAATTCAATTATTGGGTTAATGAATGATTTAAATATGTTACCCTTTTATTTATATCAGTTTCCAACGCCAAATAAAGACCAGCCCTAAGTTGAGCCTGTAAATGTTACATATGTACTCATGTCATCCACTTATAGGTTATCTTTTACGTATTTTGATTAACACACACCAAACAATTACAAACCATTTTATGTTTACAAATTTACGACATTACTTACGCGAATTCTTGCTAATAAACCGTTTTCTTCTAACGTTTGAGTAACCAATTCCTTCAATTCGACTTCTGCGTTATCCGTATCGTCTTCTAAAGACATTTCTCACACCAATTATTCACTAATACTAGGTATGCACTTATTGTTTATTTGATTTCATTCACCTAAATATTTAGGTTTCTTTTTCAGCAAGGTCTTCTTATTTATAAAACACAGGTTAGCCAATTATTTCTAAATAATTTTAAGCATTTCATTCACATTCCATCTCACGCAATAAATCGTATAAGTTTTATTCGAAACATTTAGTAAATAAGTTCCTGTAGTCAATTCATTAAATATCTCGATTATGAATCGAGATAACTTAAATTACCTGAGCCACTTAATTCATATTTGGATTATTTAATGAAATATGTTAGGGATATTTTGTTTCAAGGTTGTTTTTATTACAAAATAAATATGTAAACAGTTTAAATGTATTTTATAACTTAAATTAAAATTATATCCTAAGATCGATCAGAGTTTGGCTTCGAATATTTCGAGGATCTTCGAATACTTCGAAGTAACTTATAAATCACTTCTGGTTCGATTTGCATACTCAATAACTCCCCAATTATCCTGCAAATAATTGTTATACTTGTTGGAAAAACTATAAATAATCAAAACTCACCGATATATTGTAGGGTCAGCTTGTATTCCTGATAATTCAGCTAATATTAACAATTCGCGGTTTTGTGCTTGACCACTAAACACAGCTCTTGGTTCTGTATCTCGAGGCATTTTTTTTTTTACTTAATTTATCCCAATAATTAATTGGTAGTTTTGAGGTTAACAGTCGATGTTTATTTAGTGATATTTGTGACGCAGAAAAACCCTATTCTTGTTTTTGTAAATATTATATATATATATTGTTTAATTAATTCATAAAGGTGTGTTATTTTATTATTATTTTTAATAATATATAGTTAATAATCTATATTAATATATATATATATATATATGTATTAAAAACATTAGGTTATCTTTAATTTTTATAAAATTCTAGATTCCATTAGTTTTAAATTTTATATACAATAATTTAAAATGGATGAGCAGAAAGTATTAGTTGCTTCGAAAGAATCAGTATTAAAACAAAGTAGTTCTCTTCCCGATTCCACACCGACAGTTTTAGGTTATGATTGGAATTCGGGAATAGACTATCATAAGTTGTTTGAAACGTATAAACGCAGTGGGTTTCAAGCCACGAATTTCGGTTTGGCCGTTGATGAAATAAATAAAATGATCGAATCTCGTAAGCAAACGCTGCCGGAAGATCGACAAGATCGATTCGAGGATGATGAGTTCATTCGACGTCGAACGAATTGCACGGTGTTTTTAGGCTACACATCGAATATGGTTTCGTGTGGTTTGCGCGAAACTATACGATTTTTGGTGCAACATAAAATGGTAAGATTTTCTCGGAAACCATCCGAGATACGATGAAATCTATAGGGGTGAAAGTTGTAGGTTAAATTGTTTACTGTAACTTTTATTTGGAGCGTTTTTTTGTCTATTGTCGCCCATTTTTGAAAAAAATTTGAATTATCTTTAGCGGCGTTTATAATTTAGGTTGATTGTGTGGTGGCAACAGCGGGTGGTATAGAGGAGGATTTCATTAAGTGTTTAGCGCCGACGTTTATCGGGAGCTTTAATCTAGACGGTAAAAAACTGCGTAATGAGGGAATCAATCGCATCGGGAATTTATTAGTGCCAAATAATAATTATTGCAAATTCGAAGACTGGATCATGCCAATTTTCGACGAAATGCTCGAGGAACAAAAAGATAAAAACGTCCTATGGACTCCAAGTAAATTAATCGCTCGACTAGGCGAGAAAATCGATAACGAAGAATCGATTTATTATTGGGCAGCCAAAAATAAAATCCCAGTCTTCAGCCCAGCTCTAACCGATGGTAGTTTAGGCGATATGTTATATTTTCATTCGTATAAAAATCCAGGATTAGTTTTAGATATTATTTCAGGTGCTCCATAAAAACATCTCTATTAGACGTTTTTTTTTTTAAATTTATTTATAATTTTAGATTTAAGGCGCTTAAACACAATGGCTGTAAAAGCTGAGAATTCAGGGGTGATCATTCTAGGAGGTGGTTTAATTAAACACCACATTTGTAACGCTAATTTAATGGTACTCAACTCTAAAATTTGCGCGTTAAATTTATAAATAAATAAAATGCTTACGAATTGTTTAGAGGAATGGGGCTGATTTTGCGGTGTTTTTAAACACGGCGTCTGAGTTTGATGGGTCTGATAGCGGGGCGCGCCCGGATGAGGCGGTCTCCTGGGGGAAAATTCGTACTGAAGCTACTCCCGTGAAGATTTACGCGGAAGCCAGTCTAATATTTCCGCTCCTAGTCGGGGAAACGTTCGCGAAGCACTTCCACGCACAGTGATTCAATAAAAGCCGTAAACTATATACAAGTTCTTTATTTTTACCTTAACTTTCACAAATTATGATTATAAAAAGTATCTTATGTTTAATCGACATTTTATTACAGGAATAAAATGAGCAGGTCTGATTTGAAATGCTAATAATTAGCGATTTTAAATTTGAACATTTTTGATTATATATTTAAGCAAAACTTAATTATAATAAATGGGTGTTCGGTTAGCGTACATCTATTTAACGTCGTCCTAAGCGCGTTAAATAAACACTAAATAAATAATGAATTTCGTACTGAAATTCATGGTTTAAAACACACATTTTAATTAGGTTAATTTAATAAAATCTACGCGTTATTATGTTTTATAGTATACTAATCACTAATTGATTAATCAACCTCATTTGCCCCCTTAAGGGAGTTGAGTGGTACTTTCTTTTTGTTTATCATCTTCTTTTATTTCTACTTCCTCCTCTTCAGTTTCTTTTGCAACAACATCCTTATCGCCTTCTTTAGCTTTGGTTTCATCCGTTTTTAATTCATCCGTCCCTGCTTTTTCGCTGTAACGAAATCTACACAAAATTCCACTTATTAGTTCGCGAATTTTTAATTTGTAGGCTAAATTTAACCTCAAATCGGGTCAAGAAAATAAAATGTTTTGACAGTAATTCGTGTGGTTAAAATTAAAAAAAAAACTCAACACTTTAATATAAAAAAAATATGTTTATTTATATTAATCAAAACGATACATGTTATAACAATTAATAAATAAATTTCACTGTCAATACATTTTGTTACAGTTATTCAAGAAATGCAATTGTACGTTTTGATTTAGAATTTTGCGTAAGAATATTAAAATCAGGTATTTTATATCTAATTGTTTAAAATAGAAGTCGTTTTTTGCTTTTCCATCATTTATAAGAATTCTACAACGAATTCCGGTTCTCTATAAAGATAATTGCACTTTTGGGTTTAAAACTCGCTTTAAATTTATAAATATGGCGTTAAAATTATCTTACCTATCATATCGTTCACCATCCGGTCTGGAATCTTCATCTTCATCCGACGATTTGTTCCCAGGTTCATTGTTCACTTCCGCTAGAATCTCTCCTAAATCTTTATCGACATCCGCCCACATCTTATCATCAACTGCGTCTTCTTCTGCTGTAGTTTCCGGTTCGGTTTTTACTTCTTTATCACCCTCAGTACCTTCAGTTGATTCAGTTTTTACCTAAACATAAAAAAAAAAAAACATATTTAAAAAAAGATCTTAATTATTTCAATAAATATTGATGTTACTTTATCTTTCTCTTTTTCCTTCTCTTTGGCTTCTTTAGCCTCTTGGCTCTTGCGGTGGATTCGCTCTGCTTGCCGCCTCAAATCTTTATCTTCTTTGTACCTAACGTATCTTTGAAGATGCATACGTCCTCTGCAGTGTTGCTTCAAAGCCTTTTCGGCATCTTCATGGCGCGATAAGTAAATATGGCACAAATCGCAATAGTAGACTTCGACTTTTTTAACGTGCTCCACCCCGACGTTAATTGACTCTTTTGGTTTGCCGGACGCGTCCACACCTTCGGTGATATCTGTTGGACTTTTCGGGATTTTGTTGCCATCTTCATCTTCTTCTATAAATAAGATGTTTGCTATAAAATTCAGGCGGCTCATTTTTAATTGTTGTTTAAATAAAACTAGTGTTATATATAAAAACAATTTTTTTTTTAAATCGTACCATCTACATCTCCTACAGAGTCTAGAGTCATGAAATTCTCTAGATCTTCTTCAGTTGGGGATTCTGGGTCTTTTTCTGAACTATTCTTTTCCCCATTGGCGACTTCGCTTTGAGCCTTCCGCTATTTTTATTATTAATATTTATTTATTTTATATATATATATATATATTATATATATGTTTTGAGTAACAAACCTTAATGTGCTCCAAAGAGCACAAATGATTCTCATAAAGCATAGGGCTTTTGAAAGTGATGTGGCATACGCGGCAATAGGGCATTAAAAATTTCTTCATATTGCGATGAGCATCACTCAACTGATGTTTAGATTTCATCTGCCGATAATTCAATTTGCAGAGCGGACAGAAAATAGTCCTAGGCGCTAAAGCTTCATCAGTCTTCTCCAGCTCGCGTTGGGTGCTTCGTTGTGCTTGGCGCATGCGCGCCAACACGGATTTCTGCTTCATTGCAACTTTGCGCATAGCCAAAATATGGCGAGAATTGACTAAATGGTGAGAGTATTCACGGAATGTAACGCATTTCATTCCACAGTGAATACAAGTCAACCGTATGAATTTCCGTCCTGTGTATTTGCTGCGCGGTCGTTCTTCATCTTCACTCCCTGATTTCTTCTCTTCTTTATCGGATTCGACTTCTTTGTCGTCTTTACCGTCCTTTTTCGGGGATTTTTTAGTAGGCGAGTCACGTTTCTCGTCGTCTGGCTTTGTTGGGGTTTCTTTTGGTTTTTTGGGTTCTTCATCCGCGACTTCGTCGTCCCAGTTTTCTTCTTCTTTCTCTGAATCTTCTTTCTCGCTTGATTTAGATTTTTTAGCTGTGCGGCGTGTTGCAGCGCTGAAGGTTTAACAAGTTTTATATTTCAATGACCAATTTAGATGAATAATTGTTTGATTTTAAATAATTGTTAAGCTGGAAATAAAATGTCTATTTTATACTATAGATGCGTCTGTAGAATCTATAAATATTTGATACAATTAAACTCTTGTAGAATTACAGATTAATATGGAATTGCATTTAAAATCATCAGCTTCAACTGCATCTGCAAAGAAATATTTTGAGTTGTTTAGTAGTTCTCTTTTGATAATCCTTCATGGTTTCTTCACAGTAATTTATTGTCCATTCAATCAGGAATCGTCTGGAATCTGTCGAAAAAATTTGGCAAACCATTGTTGGATCTTTTTTTTGATATTTTGAAATAATTTTATCATATAAGTGATCTGGTCGTGAATCTCAAAGCAACAGATTGTGTGTGTGTGTGTATGTGTTTTGGTTCTGCAAATTAGCAAATGTACAGAAGATCAGATGTGATCTGGATCTGATCTCCGGGAAGTTTATTAAAAATCCAATCAATCATGCACTTTCTAAAGATCTGGATCGGATCTTAAAATAATGCGGATTTTTTAAAACGAATCCCATCAGACTTAATAATCGAAATCTGTGCTCCATTCAGGATCCCCAGATGTAACAATCAGAAAATCTGAATTTGCTTAGAAGACAAAGAACACATTCACAGTAAAAATCGGTGAGGCAATTAGTGCTTTGCTCAAATGACGACGACAAATACAGCACAAGTGCAAAAGATCCATTTGTATTGATTTATGTAGGAGATAAAAATCACTCAGTGAAACAAATTACCTTTGCCACGTTTAGTCTGCATTCTTTTTGTGGATTGGTTTTAAGAAAACATTTAAATATCTGCATCACTTTCAGACGCTGAATAGTTAAAACTGTATTAGTTTTAGAAATACATTTAAAATATGCTTTGTTTTGGGTTGACGTTCTTTGTAACTTGACCACTCAGTACCAGTTTAACAAATAGATTAAAAAACGCATCCATAAACTGTGCAATTAGCAACTGCATCGTTGGCTTTTTTTTTTTTTATATATATTTACAAAATAAATCGTAGTCTTTCTCATAAATCGTTGTAGGTAGGTAGGTAGGTAGGTGTAGACTTAATAATTCAAATAGTTTACCTCCGCAATCGAGCGATCCTCAACCGGCGTATATAGTCCGTCGACCGAATCGTCGCTCCGCGTTTTCGCACATAGGAATTCGCACCAGCGCCGCCATCAACAATCCGACGCCTGACAATTGTGTCGCGGATCGAGAGCCGGGGTCCGCCGCGAGCGCCGCGCGACCGGCCTCTGAAGCCACCGCCGCGCGGCGACGCTCGGGTCGACGTGCTGGACACGATGGGTTTGCGGTAATCATCCCGCGGCCGCGCAAACACCGTCGGCCGCCGATCATCTGTGAAACTACGCCGCTCGGCGTAACTTGGCGTTGATGTTTCGTAACGGCTTGAGCTATAGCTGGCGTCGGCACCGTAAACGGCATCGTGGCTACGACGTGAACTAGGTGCCTATCCAAAGATTAGTAAAAAAGAGAAAATTGAATTTTTGTACTCGGGCTTTTTTATAGTTTTATTATTTGTTGACGCTTTTTTTTTGTTTTGTTTTATCAATCCTGATGCAATATCATCGCTGTTATTATTATTGTAGATTGTTGATCCAATTTGTGCTGTTTTTACCACATTTTTTATTTGGAGTGCTCTGGTTTTTAAGTATTATGAATTGTTGAAATTTGTCCCTCAGTGATTTAAAACGTTACATTCTGGGTTTTAAGGGTGAATGAAAAATCAAACCAATTAGTGAATCAAAATTATTCGTTCGTTCTAAATTATTTTACGCTATTCAATATGAAGGTATCTGCCTCAAAATTATTTTAAATTTATATATATAAATATACATATATGTATATATATATATTTTTATGTTTCATTGTTCATTTTTTTTTTTTTTTTTTTGGTTCTATATGCGAAAACAGTTTCTTCGAAGATTGATTCTAAACGCTGCCAACAATTGCGTTGCTCTTCGTTCAAATCATATTTTTCTGTTAAAACAATCAACTGATCTAGTTATTTAATTATGTTCTCATTGCGTTTTTCTCTTCAGTGTTTACACGTGAAATAAATGCGCAAATATAAATAGAAAAAACTACTTTAAAATACCTCAGTCCTCAATCTCTTGCGATCTGGTGATCTAGTGCTATTATCTCGACTGGAATAGCTATTTGGTCCCTCCTATAACAACAATGTTTTTTTGTTTCATTTTCTAACTCAAACTCACGCAAATTAAAACGTACCGATCTGTAAGATGATCGTCGGTAACTCGAATCTTCTTGCCTCCCTCTCGAAGCTGATGAATATCGCTCGTTATTCGAGCTTGAATTGTATCGCGATCTCGAGTCAAAACTAGACGTGTTTCCCCATGAAGACGGGAAGCGTCCACCGCCACGGCTTGATGAGAAGCTGCCTCTACCACTGGAGCGTTCGCCCCATGAAGAACCACGCCCACTGGAGCCTCGGTATGTTGAGCCCCCACGGGAGGAGCTATAACCCCCTCGGCCCATTCCTCGCGACATAGCAATGGTTTGACTAAAACTATAATATAATCATTGAAACGAGTCGACTTTACTTGTTATTCCCTAGTAGTAGTTAATTTTTATATATAACTAGGGTCACAAGGTGTGGGTGTAGACCATATAAAACCGCCATGTTTTGACTAAACCAACCAATCAGAACGCTGTATTCATCCGGTTAATATAAATATAACGTAAAATATAAAAGCTTAACGCGATTAGAGTACATTATATATTTTTTTAGATTATATTTCAGAAAAAAATAACATACCTGGGCCTGTAATAACTCATCTTGAGCCCAACTAAAATAGAAAAGCTAAGTTACTAATTTAAAAAATCGCCCCCCAACGAGTAATGTAGTACGATTTCGTGGTTTGGAATAAACATGCAGTGATCGATCAATAAGTCGCCAACCGATATACAATAGTTATTTAATGATTTTCTTACCCACAAATGAATCTCGACGAGTTTACGACTGTTTCCAGGTACTACCATACAGTTTTTAGTAAATATTTAACGCAAATTACACGAATATACACAAAAGAGTCTCCTCACAAGTGGAATGGCATTTCTGCGTCACGGAAGAGGATGTTTAGGAGGTGGAACAAGCGTAAAACAAGCGAAAAACATTCCAGTACGTTCAGACAACAAAATCATTTTCATTTCACAATTCTAACTATATTTTACTTCCATTTACGAACATCACTCACAAAAAGGTATATTTCAAATATTTATTTAATCATAATTCATTAAAACGTACTAGTTTTTAATTAATTTAAATTTATTTAATTAAATCTATGTACGCATCCTTAAGCATAAAAAACATAAAAATCATTTATTATACAAGTTTAAATAATAAAATAATGGTTATAATTTTTAATTGTTTAAGTTAATAATTTTTTATGTGTTTTTATGTAAAAATTGATTGAAGATAGTTTTAATTTAAATTTAACGCTACTAAGGTTTGTAACACTGTTTGAAATTAACATTGTGACCAATGTTAGATTGGAAGTATTTGACGTTTTACAGAAACTAATTATTAGGAGTTTTATGAGGGTTTTTACTATTTAAATGGTTAATTATATGTGTTTAATAACGTTTAGGATGGTTTTTTTCTTTAAAATATGTAAATTACTGTTGAAATTTGTTGGTTTGTATTGATTGTTTTGTTGTATTTGTGTGATTTATTTGTTGTTTTGAGTGTTTAAGGGTGTTATTAGGAGTTTGATTGTGGTTTGATGTGGTTTTTTATAATTAGAAGTGTATTTTGAGTATGGTTTGATTGGACTTTCGTTTTAGTGCGGTTGGTAACAATGCGGCATAAATGTTTTCTGGACGTATGGGTTGTGTCGCCGCGCCGTCCACCAGCTAGAGTTAAATAACATGTCCATAGAGACTCGCTCAAGTTCGGCTCTTTTTAAAAGGGCTGAGCAGCTAAAACGTTGGGAACAGTCGGATACAAATCGCGAACCTGTGTCGCCGAAACAGAAATCGCGTAAAATTAAGTTCTCGTCGGGATGTGTCTTTTTGGCGGCCTGTGCCGCGGCCGACAAGGAAGAAGTGCTACGACTGTTGCAGAAGGGCGCAGACATCAACACGGCGAATGTGGACGGCTTGACAGCCTTACATCAGGTCAGTTATTCTTGATAATTGTTGTAAATCGCCTCCACTTTGTACTCTCCACCTGTATTATGCCCCAAATCCGTGACGTCTAACACTTTTAAACTGATTGATTCCACAAGATGGCCGCAATACTTAACTGTGTCTTTCGATATAAATATATATTTTGGGCTATCCACTATTAACGACACTCGATTCCCTACGCTAGACAAAAATATTTGTCGAAAATAGTCTCGAGCCTGTCGATTATTAATAAATATCAGCTATAGCTAATTGATATTTACTATTTTTCTAACCCTTAAAATAATCGTCCCATACATACAATAATTGAATAGTTTATAGAATATTAAATAAAATCATTTCCATAGCAAGATGGTGATGACAATTATTTTTAGAAACTATTTATTTGTTCATGAATTTTTTTCGACTCGAACAGCCGAAATCGCGTAAACAATTTTTCAAATATTTCCCTAGTTAAATCAGCGCTAATAAATCTCATCACCACCCTACTTAAGTGGGGAATGACGTGAACGTCAAATAAACTGGCACAAAAATTTGGCATCCAATCAAAATAAATAAATTTTTTTTATTATGTTCTTATTTTACAGGAAGTAATATAATAATTCGCGATTTTTAAATTCAGGGCCGTTTCTAATATCAAATCTTGTTCGGGATAAATTTAAAAAAGCTTCCCATTAATATGTATAATTAATTAACCAATTAGTGTTTTTTTTTTGAATTAATTCATTTAATAGTATTTAACCCTTATTAATGAGGTCAAATAATTAATAATGGAATAAATTCGCGGTTTACCACAATAATATAAAATGTTCATTAATTATTCGTGAGTTCAATGACCATAAATATCATCATTAAAATAAATGATTTGAAACAAATCTTAATGCGTGTTTTATTAATTGTATTTATAATCACCAAAATGTGCTCTATTTAACGAGAAACTTATGTAGTGCCCTACATTTGGCAACAATTGTGATGTCTGGAGAATCAGTGTTTCCAAAACACGAAAATAACCACCATTGGCAGCTCTTCTAGTACATTTTTATTGGCTTCAATATCGTCATGCATTGCATAATAAATAGGCTCTTAACATTTAACATTATTATTACCGCTGATAATTATTAACTAGACCACATACTCTATTTTCAGCTCTGTACGCTTTGGTAATTTGTATAAATAATAAAAACTAAAAAACAATACTTACTATAGAATGGAATTCGAAATATGATGGCATCTAAATTACGCTAATCTGTCGTACAGGGCCGGACCTATATACATTTTACATTTAAATGACATAATCGCTATAATAATAATAATAATAATAGGATTCTTAGAATAGCGGTATTTTACAAAGCGGATATAATTTTCCTCCATGATTATAAGTACTTGTTAGGTATAGGGTCTGTAGTTAACGAGCCGTTTGTGGGTAGGTGTGTCGTGTGGCGTCGTGTCGCTGACCCGGCGCTCCGCGTCTCGACGCCTGTGTCTTGTGTGCTATATTTACGCGCGTCCATGGTCACTCGGTCCACCGTTGCTCTGGTTATTTATGTCGGACATCGTCATCTAAACACTTCATACGTCACTGAACACCATTGCCGTAGAATGTAATTGGGAGTAAATGAAAATGATCATCATTATTTTCTATTCAGGCATGTATCGACGACAATTTGGATATGGTGGAGTTCCTGGTGGAGCATGCTGCCGACGTAAACCGAGGTGACAATGAAGGCTGGACGCCTTTGCACGCAACGGCATCATGTGGTTTCAAATCAATCGCCAAATATCTTCTGGAGAACGGCGCTAACGTAGCCGCCATCAACAACGATGGTGAGCTAGCACTAGACATCGCTGAAGAACATTCCATGGAGGAATTATTACAGAAAGAAATTGAAGAGAAAGGTATTATTATAAACAGCATCAATCAAATTTAAGATGATGACCTGTTTTATGAATCGTCCTTGTGCGGTTCACATGATGATTGGTGATTTTAAACTGGTAGGAGTTGATTGTGACGAAGCTCGATCCCAAGAAGAGCGGCTCATGTTGCGAGACGCTCGCGAGTGGCTGAATGCAGGGGGGGATCAGGTCGATTTGCCCCATCCGAAAACGGGGGCGACCGCTTTGCATGTCGCCGCTGCGAAAGGATACATCAAAGTTATGAAGTAAGCCATATATTTTGGGATATTTTTATTATTGTGTACTTATTGTGCGATTTTTATTAGCTTGTTATTGCAATGCAAATCAGAAGTTGACAAACAGGACAACGATGGGTGGACTCCAATACACGCGGCTGCCCATTGGAGCCAATTCGATGCAGCTAAACTATTAGCGGATCATTTAGCTGACATGGATATGAAGAATTACGTGGTACGTTATTTTGTTCATTGTCTGCGCGTACTATTACATTTATTAGAAAATTACTCAACCCTAAAAATAAATCATAAATTAAATACGATTTACACAAACTAAACGAATATTATATACACTTTTATAAATATATATATATATATATATATATATGTATATAGCATAGTAACTATATTCAATCTTGTAAACTAAAAATGATTTGCGTCGGGATATTTCGTAATTTCGGTATAGCGAATTTAAAAATAAAACTCGATATTGTTTATTTCTTAGTATTCTGACCGATTTATCTAAGGTATGTATTTGTTAAATTTAACTTAGAATAGTTATAAATTAAATGTATAGACTAGTTTAGTTTATTGTCCACAAATATAAATCATTATTGATAGTAAATTAATTATTTATTATTATTATTAAATTCGCTATACTGGGATAATGACTGTTTAAGGTCCCTAAATATTGTAGACAATTTTGTTAAAGATATTCTTGTAAACTTTAGGGACAAACAGCTTTTGATGTGGCTGATACAGCCATGTTCCGCCATTTAGAAGACCTTAAAAAACGCCAGAACAAAGAAGAGTTGACTAAGAAGAAGCAATTGAAAAAGAAAACGGACGCGAAAGGTAGACAACCGGAAGCGGAACAAGAAACCCCGACTAAAGTCAAACGAGTCGAAGTTGAAATTGAAGAAAATGAAAAAGAAATTAATTCGACTGAGAACACTGTTGGTGAGTTGTTTTCATTTTAAGTTATATTTGTTCTTTAAATTTTAATTATTTAATGCTGCGAAGATGATATGGATTTATCATCCAGTGATAGTGAATCCGAGTCGAGTTCTAGTGAAGCAGAAACTAGTGATAATAGTACAGATGATGGTAAGATTCTGTGCAAAAATCACTAAAATTTGTTATTCTAAAAATAAATAAAAAAAAAAACACCACTTGTTACAGACACACATGATATATAGTTTTAAAATAATTTAAATTTTAGAAAAGAAAAACCGCGCGAATTCACTAACAGACTCACAACGAATCCCAACAAAAGACCAAAATTCTGTAGTGAATAACTCGGTGACACCACCCACATCACCGGTTAAAACACCGGTTACTGCGGTTACTTTAACCGCAACACCTGCAGCACCCACAATACCGCCTCCTAGACAAATCGTCGAACCAAATTCGGATGATAATATGCCGTCCTGGCGAAGACCCGGTTCGTTCCGTACCAGGGTCAATAGCGACAATAAAAATCTTAATTTACGTTAGTAGAGTTGATTTTATTAAATTGCAAATGTATTAGTAAAATATTATTATTATTATTAGGTATAGATAATAAGGATAAAAGCCCTACTTCTGGGACACCACCGGAAGCTGAAATAACTTTACGACGAACGCAAAGCTTCCAATCAGATCCCAAGTAAGTAATTATTTCATTAACAGATTATTACATCTTCGTTTGATTTAGATATTTCATTATTAATTAGCTGTTTGCTTAGTTAACTAATAATTAATTTGTTGCTTCAGTAACATGTTATTAACAATTTTATGCACAGTTTTTTTTGTGTTTTTTTTTTTTTGTTTCTTTTGTGTGATGAATATTATTTGTGTTCTGAGCGAGTTTACCAATTTAATGTATTTTTGATTCAATTATAAGTACGTTGAAAATTAGTATAAATCAGCCCGTTTTGTTTAAAAAAAAAATTAAATAGCCCTAAAAATAAATAAGCATGTGTTTGCATTTAGGTTCTACGCGCGATATGTGCAGCTTCGTGAACGTATCAAAGCGAACTCTTACCACACACCCTTAATAAGTTCCGCCCTCCTACGATCCCCAACCTCAGCGTCCCTTGAGAATCTAACCAATCATCGTACCCCAATGATATGCGACGCAAATAGTACTGATAACAACCGCTCACCACGTATGCCTCAATTTGCAAGGTATGCACGTTAACACTAAACCAATAGAAACCCCCGTGCTTTTTTTTTGATGCCATCTTGCATGTATTTTTTGTTTCAAT
This sequence comes from Nebria brevicollis, assembly GCA_944738965.1. Classification (NCBI taxonomy): domain Eukaryota; kingdom Metazoa; phylum Arthropoda; class Insecta; order Coleoptera; family Carabidae; genus Nebria; species Nebria brevicollis. The sequence goes on along the minus strand of OX122910.1, from coordinate 8,112,177 downwards.
AATTGTTTTTAAATATCTTATAAACTTTACTAATTTTAGATTTACTTCATAGTTTATTCCTTAGCTTTAACTATAAATTGCTTTCATTATCATTCAATTTCAACGATTATTCCTTGAGTGTTTATGTATATTGAATGTTGTTGTTGTTATTAATTAGGAACACAGCCAAAGATTCACCGACGGAAAATGCCGTTGAGGAAATGCCGGTTGTTAATAACATCGCAACAACTAACTCAGTACCCCAACCAGCTACTGTTACAAACTCCCCCACTAAAGTTATTTCACCTGTTGCAAGTCCACAACCCAACAACCAAGTTCGAAGGTCAGTATTTTTTTTTATGGGTAATAAATAGAGTTAGAATTATTTAAATAAATAAGTGAATATTTCCACACGCATTATTTTATATATATATATAGCACCCAGAAGCCACCAGTGGGTGCTCAGGCCCCAAGTACCCCTACGACACCCGGGGGTACCAAGCTCAGTCCTGGGAATATATTCAAAAATTTCTTCAAGTAATTACCCGCGCATTTTGTGTTGGAGAGTTTATTTTTTTATGAATGTATTAGTCCCAATTCACCCCTTTTTTAACAGCATTAGGATTAATAAATAGATAGATTTATTGATAAGTAATGTTGTACTGTGCACCTTAAAAGTGGTGATTAGTGTGTTTAATTCACTAATAATGTTTGGTGTGTTGAGTGCATTACTTAATAAATCCCTATTGCTTTGTTGTGTGGTTTAATATGATGTGCTTTATAGATCATTCGTACCACCGGTACGAGATGAAGAAAGTGAAACACAACGAAAGGCGCACGCGAAACGTGTGCGCGAAACACGCCGCTCGACTCAAGGCGTCACTTTAGACGAGATTAAATCCGCAGAACAACTCAACAAGAAAAAGAACCAATCGCCCACACTCAACAATAACAACGAACTGGTATGTACCGTATGATGCTACAATTGAAAATGTTAACGTATTAACAATCACTAATACAGTCTAATAATTAAAAACTGGTGTGTAATACATTGTAACAGCTAGGTGCTAATGGCGATTCAGCTAACAACGGTGCCAGTGTAACAGCTACAATAACAACAGCGGCACCTACAGTGCCTCAAACTGCACTACAGACCAATAATAGGGATACTAGTGCAACGAGTGCACCTGATGAACCAGTTGTATCACATGAACGTCGCCCTTCGTGGAGGTTAAGGGTTGATAATGGCAGCAAGGTAATAATAATACATATCATACACATTTTGTGCATAGCTTATTTATTTCTCTATATATATTACACACGCTAATCATTGTATGACTAGATAATCATATTATAATATAATTATTATATCGTGAAGACATCACATCAAATTAATAATAATTATTGAGTATTGCTAAATTAATAAAATAAAATGACTAATGATTTGCAATAATACGTTTAATGTTTGTCTTAACTGAAACCACCCGTTTAATGATTCGCGTTAAGTGTTTGCAAAGTTGAATTGATTCTATGCGTAGTTTAAATTGGAGGACGCGACAAAAACCCCGGATCAACCCTCATCGACGGTGTATGTCCGACGACCTGCAGTTAATAACTCAATCCAACGACCCGCCTCGGCGCCTGTAGACCCTGTAACACCCGCCGCAGAAGCAACAGTCACGTTGTCGTTGCGTCGCCCAAAGTCGCAAGAAGAAAAAGGTAGATATATCAAAGTGGCGCAAATGAAGAAAACAATTAAGGTTTTGATTAAAGATCAAGATAAAGAAAACGATGCACGAAACGCCCAGGCGACACTTGCAACTCAAGCAGCTATCCAAAGGCGACGTAGACCGAAACGACGTTCTACGGGCGTTGTGCATGTTGATATGGATGAAATTGACCCGGATCGACAAGACCCAGGCGCCGGCGGTGATTTTGAAGAACCCAAAACTAATCAAGAGGTGAGTGCGCATTCGTTTTAAGCAAACCACGCATAAAGCATTATTTTAACGGTGTAGGAGTAGGTGTGCTTTTAATGCCATGCCATGCCATGACATTTAATTTACAGTATAGTCTTGACGTCACTGTCTATTTTTAATGTAAAATAAATGCATAACACGTGTTCGACACAACGAAAAATGTCATTATATTTGATTTATATATGCAACAAATACCATTACGAATTTCGGTATTACGCGCTTCACTTAACGCTCTCAATTGTTTTTACCATTTTCTAAGCTTTATATTTAAACTTATATAGATATATATTAATTTTATTTCGTTTATTAAATAATAGTTATTTAAATAATTTAGGGTTTTATTTTGAATGCGTTTAAATAAATGAATAGAAAGGTAAGAGTCCTTGGCATAAACCTAAGTCGTCAATGAGGGCATATCTAAATATAACAACACACCTACCGTAATTCGTATTTTTAGTAACTCATAAAAAAATATTTGTAAAACTATTCCTAGCTTCGTTTATCCGATTTAACCCCCCATAAACTCAAGTAATAAGTAAACAACTTACGGTTTAAAGCGTTAAGAGGGTTGAATGAACGTCCAAACAGTATATTTTAAACTGTGTATATTTATGCTTCATTTCGCAGCAATATTTTTGCTTTTATTAGAGATAATTATTTGGATTACGACGCAAATAGAACGCACGTTCTGTGTATCCCGTTTTCATAAACATCGTTGTTTTAATTATAAGTTTCTAACGTTTCGCAACCACAAGTTTATTAAGCCCGTGTGTTTTAAAAGCATTTTCGTATAATTTATCGATTTTCACGGTGCGCCTTTGCCAATTTCATCCAAGTTGCATTTGTTTTAATGACGCAATGTTTTATTTATATATTTCTTTGTGTATATACTAAATACACACAATACACCTTGAATTTTCGGTAATCATTTCTTAACATTTTGTAACGAAAGCGTCATTAAATTTAGCTGTGCCAAACAGTCTGTTATATATTAGTTAAAAATAGCATATTTCCTTTTATTTAAAACATATATTTATAGCTGTGATTTACATCTGTTCAATTAGCTGAATCATTTTTTTAAAATAGGTCGCGGAACTAATTAGCTCTATTGCGGTTATTTACCTGTTCCCTTTCGACTCTCTGCTAGAAATATAATTTAGATTGTTGTCCTTGATTCGTTTTGAGGGTATATAGGTCGATTTAATTTAATTCAGGTGTGCGATGGCACACTTGGACGAAATCCAGTGTCATTTGAATTTAGATTGAGAATAGTCGCATTTATTCGCTTTTATATCGTAGTGAATTCACACCTTAGTGTATTCTTTTATTTGGTTTGTAATTCTGTAGGCGTGAGTATTTTTAGTTAAATACTAAACTTTAAATAGATATTACAATATTGTCAGTGATGTTCAACATTTTTTTTTATTTATATATATATACATTTTTATTTATTTATGACTTTTTATTATAATAAATGATATCGGCCGTAAATTAATAATGAACCTTGAGTTTAAATCACGCGTTTGCGATTCAGTTTGGTCCAAAAATACGCTTAATAATAAACAGAGCTACATGTTTTGATTACGACATTGTCAGAATTTCGGTAAAAATAATTGAGTACTACTGAGGAGAGCCTATGACAAAAAGATGCATACTTTTAAATAATTCATTCAGTTCTCTACTAACTGTAGTCGCGTGAACACATTTGTGTCTTAATATATATTCCGTTTACAATTTAAATAAATTATCATATTTTAATTAAATTGAGCAATAATAGTGAAAAGTGGTTTTAATAAATTTAGAATAGTGTAATGTTCCTTTGAACATCTTAAACTAATAAAATGTCTTTTCGTAATAAACCCAGACGCTCATCTTCGAGTTTTCGAAGTCAAAGCTCAAACTCAACAATACCCGGCCTTGCCTCATACAACCGCCCTAGGAGTTTGAGCTTTTTGAGCCCATCAATCTCTACGTACAACCCTTACACCTCTCCTGGCTCAAAATACTCAAACTCAACCCCTTATCTAAACAATTATAATTACAACGCGTATAATCCATACTCGAAATACACGTCAAACCCTTACTCAACAACTCCGACGAATTATGGTGGTACAAATACTGGTTATGGTGGTATTTCCTTACCATCAACTACTTTAAATGCTTTGAATATAATGCCGAGTAGTTATTCGCCGAGTAGTTATTCGCCGAAGAGTGAAATTCGCGATGTTTTAAAAGGTTCAACAACGAATAATAGCGAGCGGAGGACTGGTAGGTCGGTTAACAGGAATGGTAGTTTTAACCGATCTAGATCACAGTCAGGGGTGAGAGATTCCGGGATGGGGTCCCGATCCGTTAGTTTGAGCTCCCTGAATTCGGAAGGATATGTTGTAAGATGATTTATTTTAGAGGATGTTTGATATTGTTTTGGTTTTTTGACGTAAAATAATTGTGTGTTGAGTATGGTTTGTTTGTTTTTTTTTTAGAGCGGCTCAGAAAAATCTAACAGGTCTAGTAGATTGGGTGCTGTTAGTGATCTTGCCATGCGGGGTGAAAATGGGGAATTGGATTACAAAAAAATGTACGAGTCAGCGGTGTCGGAAAATGACAGACTTAGAGATAAATTACGCAAATCTGATGAAGAGTTGAGGGACACGAAACAAACCTTGGAGAAAATTAATACAGTGGTGAGTTTTATGATAAAATAATTATGTCAATAGGATTTTAATTGATGGTTATTTTTATAGACAAGCAAAAACTCTTTATCAGAATTAGAGAAACGTGAGCGACGAGCTATGGAGCGAAAGTTATCTGAAATGGAAGAAGAACTTAAGGTGAAAATATATCCCATTTATATTTATTTGGCTTTTAATTTTAAGTTTCCATAGGTTTTGATTTTTTATATGGAACGATTTTTATTTACTTCTGCACTTTCCCCCCTTGAAGTAGACATGCAGCTGTACTTCACTTTTTAATTACTTTTTTAGTTTTTTCTCCGCTTTTTTTAACTGTAACACCGCAAATAACCATCAATTAGTTAATTTTGGTTCTAAATCATCATAACAATTCATCTTAATGATTCATTTATTGAATTTAAAGCACACTTAATACATACATACATACAAAAAACATTCCTCTTAATACGGGGTGGCAAAAACCTCAAATCCTGGGTAACAAAAATTATATAGGGGCAATTAATGAATAATAAATCCTTATATAAATTTCCTCATACTTATAATATCTCTCCTAGAAACACAACAAATATTTATTTCAATAAATAACTATTTAAAAATGTATAATTATAATACGTTAACAAATGTGTTATTACGCTCATAAATGAAATGATGGCCTTAACAGTAGCCAAAAGGCAATAGAGAACAAATTCAGCACAGTTGAATGTTGTTGAATTGTTGATGATCAGCGCGTGATTGTTGTTTTAGCAATTGCAAAAACTGAAAGCCGAAAATGAGCGGCTTCGTGCAGAGAACCGGGCTCTAACGAGAGTCGTAAGCAAGCTCACCAATTCGTCCACAGGCAAAAAATAGGTAAAACCCCGACAAATGCGCGGTTTTTTTAGACATTCTAAAAATCACAGATGCTCCATTTTATTTCTTGTCTCAATCACCACTGCATTACATTCTACATTTACGCCTGTTTTACGCAATGTTTTCCCGCACGTCTTTGATTTTTTTTTTTATCAAACAATTTTATTTATGTTTAAACATTTCTTTACTTCAAATCAAATTAGGGCAACTTGTTTAATTAACTAATAGGTAATTATTCATTTTGGAGGCAATTCACTTGTCAATCTGTGATTTTATTTGAAATTATTTTCGATAACTACGCAATTTTAAAATGTCAACACGCACATTTTATTTGTGAAAAGACCTGCTGCTTATTTCTGTCGTCTCCTACTAATTTTTCTTTTAATTTGGTGTTTAAGTACGTTCCAGAATTGTGAGTTTGTGTTGTTTTTGTGCCCATTATTAACAACAATAACTTGTAAATGTGTATTTTTAGTGGTGTTCATTGCTTCAATTATTTGTTCACCGTCCAAACATTGTTCGTTTTCAGATTTATTTAAATAGATATCATATGTTATTTATTATAGTTAGAAAATCACCGATACGCATGTTTGCTATAAATGATCATTGTGTTGTTTATTATGCACGAATTTTATTATTATTATTATTTGTGCATTTTCAACGCTTTATTTATGAATTTTCTTTTATGTTACCATTTTTATATTGATGTAGTAGGGGTGGTAAAAACTATTTAAATATATTTTAATTGTTTTAAAATGTGGTAACAGAAAGTGATTGTTCGTAAGTTAAGGGTGTTTATTGATAAAGAATTGATTTGAATAGTGACTAAAATGTGTTTTTTTTTGTTTGTTTCTGTTACTTTTAGCAATTGGAAGTATTGAAGACTGAAAATCAAAGGTTAAAAGAAGAGAACGGAGCGTTAATACGAGTTATTAGTAAACTATCGAAGTGAAATTTTTATAATAGTGACATTAACAATTTTTAACCCTTTATATTTAATAATGAAAAAAGGAAAAATATCACAATTTATATTCGTCATACCAGTAATTTTGATTTGCAATTTCGTGCTTAAAACCATTAAATGGCGTTGAGCGAAAAACATAAAGTATTATTAAGAAATTGTTGACAAATCATTTTAACTTTTTTCCTACATATATATATATATTTACTTTTAATTTATTTGTATTAGTTTATTTTATTGTGATTGAGAATTTGGTCCAGTTTTATTTTTCATGAACCCCCCCAATTTTTTGTTCTTTGTAAATATGATTCAATTCTTTTTGTGTTGTCATTGGACGATTTTTACTGTCTGGACCAAACATTTGTAACTATGTTTGTTGTTAAAAATATTTGCCGTAAATAAAAAAATTGTTGTTGTTTTTACAATTTTTGTGGAAAAAGAAATCACGAAAATTCTATTTGTTATTTACGAAAAGTTATCAATTGCTTTTTTTATTACATATATATATATATATATACTAAATAACCCTGCGCCCCCCCCCCCCCCCCCGAATTTATAGTTTTATCGCATTTTTTATTTGATTTTTATTAAATGTCGACGAAATGAACAAATATTTATTAATAATTTGTAAATATTTTTAATTATTGATAAAACGAAAATAAGGTAAACGAATAAATTAGCTGGTGCTATTGTAGAATTTTTAAATACGCTTTTATATACGAAACAATTAGAATTTTTTAGATTTTGACATATTTCGGCCTTAAAAAAACATCTAATCTAATAAATTGATTTGTAACTAGCATTATAAATAGTCAAAATCTAAAAATATGTGCGATTTTTTGATATAAGCTATGTTGAGTGATTTTGATATTGTTGCAAATCACTTTCAAGTGATATACAGTCCCTAATAACGTGTCTTTTCATTTAATAAACGCAATTTTACTAATTTCGAATACTGAAGTATTTATTAAAAATTCGAAAAACTATTTGTTACTTTCATGACTCTTGTAATGTTCATGTTCATACCTAGTTCTAGATGTGTGTACATTTTTTATGTAAATATATTTATTAAGCATTGCCCCATTTTTATAGTTTGGTATTTATTGTAGCAATAAATATCAAACTAAACATCATTATTCCAATGCAACAACAATTCCATATTCCCTGAAATACTATTTATTCTATCTATGTACAACGAATACTAACAGAAGGTATGTGTACCCTCTGACTAGTGTTGGGATAACGTCCGTCAGCGCTCTACAAGTTCAACGGTTCTGGCAGGGGGTTGAAGGCAAATCAAACATACTCCCATACACATATAGTACACACAAACATTACACATATAACACTGACCACATACCCCTCACACATTCTCCACACGCACCCCTTCACGCCCTTTAGCACACATCTCTCACACACAGTATATACACACTCCTAAGTCGCACATGGTGCACACACAATACACACCCCTCAAACACACACAGGCTGCACACACTATCCACACCTCACACACACACACACAGTATACACACATCTCACACAATACACGTACCTCACACACGATGCACACACCTCGCAAAATATGTTTTTTATGTTACACATGTGATATGAATATTTTATATGTTAAAAATGTATAAATAAAATATATATTTGTTTCTTACACCTATTGTACACACCCCTCACTCATATAACACACATCCCTCAAACATATAACACACACCCCTCATACATATAACACACACCCTTCTCACATATTGCACACATGTTACACACAGCTCACACACACCTTACACAAAATTCTCACATACGCTGCACACACTTCTTACACAGCTCACACACACGCTGCACATATCTCAAACACCTCACACACGATGCAGACACACACACGCTGCACACCCCTTACACACTGCAGACCTCACAGTAGCATACACCTCACATACACTGCACACACACGCCGTACACATCTCACACACATCTTGCACACACACCTCACACTCACGATGCACACATGCCTCAGACACATACCTCACTCACTCTGCATACCTCTTATACACACATAGCACACGCTGCAGACACCTCACACACACATTAACTGTTTTGATCTAGCTTATATATAATCCTTGTTTGTTGATTGTGGTTATGTTGGTGAATATGTCAACAATAAAATATGTATATGCTTATAAATATGATTTTTAGACCTGTAGAGCCACCTAGTGGGAAAAGCGTGATTTAACTCTTCCAAGCACTGGTCTCACTGAGTATGGCTGTCTTCTGATTGGTTTAAATTGATTAACATGGTACTTTTTAGCCAATCACAGAGCATGTTAGTTATTTGGTTACTTATTTTAGAGATTTTGGTGTATATATACCTTTAGTATTTTATAAGAAATGTTTTTTTGTCTTTAAATTTAATTGTTTTTATATGCATATGTGCAATACTGTATGGAATATTTAACATTTTTAACTGTTTTGATCTAGTTTATATATTTAAATGTTACCTAGTTATTTGTTAGATTTAAAAATATATTTTAAGTGTTTTTTAGTGTCTAAATACAGCACAAACAAATTGATCCTTGTTTGTAATATAATAATAATTGTATCATATGTAATTGTTTATATTTAATGAACTATTTATTTTATGTAATATGAATTGATTAAATAAATGTATGAAACTTTATATTATGAGTTGTCTATCGGAAAATGAACCCTATTCCTTTGCATTATTTTATTTTCAGTTTTGTGAATTATACATCTAGAAGGAGGTCCTTTGAAACTGTAAGTATTATTATTATGGGTAAGAAAAAGTGCTCTTAGAAGCATATTTTTAATTGAAAAATTAACACTCGCCAGGAAACGAAAAGTGCTTTTAAGAGCACAAAAAATTATTACTTGTCAAGAAAAAAGAAGTGCTTTTAAGAGCACAAAAAATTATTACTTGTCATGAAAAAAAGTGCTTTTAAGACCACAAATAATTATTACTTGTCAAGGAAAAAAAAGTGCTTTTAAGGGCACAAAAAATTATTACTTGTCAAGCAAAAAAAAGTGCTTTTAAGAGCACAAAAAATTATTACTTGTCAAGCAAAAAAAAAGTGCTTTTAAGAGCACAAAAAATTATTATTTGTTAAGAAAAAAAGTGCTCTTAGAAACACATTTTTATAGTTTATAATAATGCACCTAAAGTGTAATACTACCCCTAAAGACCGTAGAAATAATTTTGGAATTACGTAATAGGCCTGCAAATCGCCAATTTCGATTCAAAACCGTCTAAAATGACATTTTGTATCCGGGTATCAGGAATCAAAAGAGATATTTTTTTATTCATGGTCACCCATCCAAGTTCGTACAAATCAGAGCGTCGCTGAACCAGCAAGCATTTCACGACAATAAAACCATCACGCCAGCGCGCCAGTTCGAGTTGCGCGTTTTACTTACGTGGTCATTTCTTACCAAAAAAAAAGATCTTAGAAAGAAAAACTTATTATTATAAACTTTAATATTGTTTATAGTTAATAACTGATACGTAATTCCAAAATTATTTCCACGGTCCTTAGGAGTATTATTATAATCTTTAACATAGTTTATTGTTAATAAAAATATATAAATCTGTTTAATTTAAAATTGTTTAAGGAATATTAAGGATGTAATAAAATTTTTATTCCAAGTACGAAATGTTCTTATTTTATTTAAATAAAATATTTATAAACAATTATATTTTTGTTTATAATAATACCTAAAGGCTGTAGAAATAATTTGGGAATTACGTAATAGCCCTGCAAATCGCCAATTTCGATTTCAAATCGGTCAAAATGACATTTTGTATCCGGGTATCAGGAATCAAAAGAGATATTTATTTTATTCGTGGTCACCCATCCAAGTTCGTACAAATCAGAGAGTCGCTGAACCAGCAAGCATTTCACGACAATAAAACCATCACGCCAGCGCGCCAGTTCGAGTTGCGCATTTTACTTACATGATCATTTCTTACCAAAAAAAAATCTTAGAACAATTTTAAATTAAACAGATTTATATTTTTTTATTAACAATCGATAATAATAAGTTTTTCTTTCTAAGATCTTTTTATTTTGGTAAGAAATGATCATGTAAGTAAAATGCGCAACTCGAACTGGCGCGCTGGCGTGATGGTTTTATTGTCGTGAAATGCTTGCTGGTTCAGCGACTCTCTGATTTGTACGAACTTGGATGGGTGACCACGAATAAAATAAATATCTCTTTTGATTCCTGATACCCGGATACAAAATGTCATTTTAGACGGTTTTGAATCGAAATTGGCGATTTGCAGGGCTATTACGTAATTCCAAAATTATTTCTACGGTCTTTATGCAAGTAATAATTTTTTGTGCTTTAAAAGCACTTTTTTTTTGTTGACAAGTAATAATTTTTTGTGCCCTTAAAAGCACTTTTTTTTTGTTGACAAGTAATAATTTTTTGTGCTCTTAAAAGCACTTTTTTTTTGTTGACAAGTAATAATTTTTTGTGCCCTTAAAAGCACTTTTTTTTTGTTGACAAGTATTAATTTTTTGTGCTCTTAAAAGCACTTTTTTATTCTTGACAAGTAATAATTTTTGTGCCCTTAAAAGCACCTTTTTTTGTTGACAAGTAATAATTTTTTGTGCTCTTAAAAGCACTTTTTTTTTTTTGACAAGTAATATTTTTTTGTGCTCTTAAAAGCACTTTTTTTTTCTTGACAAGTAATAATTTTTTGTGCCCTTAAAAGCACTTTTTTTTGTCGACAAGTAATAATTTTTTGTGCCCTTAAAAGCACTTTTTTTTGTTGACAAGTAATATTTTTTTGTGCTCTTAAAAGCACTTTTTTTTTCTTAACAAGTAATAATTTTTTGTGCTCTTAAAAGCACTTTTTTTTCCTGGCGAGTGTTAATTTTTTTTATTAAAAATATGCTTTTAAGAGCACTTTTTCTTACCCATAATAATAATACTTACACTTTCAAAGGACCTCCTTCTAGATGTGTAATTCACAAAGATCTTTTTTTTTTGGTAAGAAATGATCATGTAAATAAAATGCGCAACTCGAACTGGCGCGCTGGCGTAATGGTTTTATTGTCATGAAATGCTTGCTGGTTCAGCGACTCTCTGATTTGTACGAACTTGGATGGGTGACCATGAATAAAAAAATATCTCTTTTGATTCCTGATACCCGGATACAAAATGTGATTTTGACCGTTTTGAATCGAAATTGGCGATTTGCAGGGCTATTACGTAATTTCCAAATTATTTCTACAGCCTTTAGGTATTATTATAAACAATAATATAATTGTTTATAAATATTTTATTTAAATAAAATAAGAACATTTCGTACTTGGAATAAAAAATTTATTACATCCTTAATATTCCTTAAACAATCTTAAATTAAACAGATTTATATATTTTTATTAACAATAAACTCCTCAAATATACTCCTAAGGACCGTGGAAATAATTTTGGAATTACGTAACAGTTATTAACTATAAACAATATTAAAGTTTATAATAATAAGTTTTTCTTTCTAAGATTTTTTTATTTTGGTAAGAAATGATCATCTAAGTAAAATGCGCAACTCGAACTGGCGCGCTGGCGTGATGGTTTTATTGTCGTGAAATGCTTGCTGGTTCAGCGACGCTCTGATTTGTACGAACTTGGATGGGTGACCATGAATAAAAAAATATCTCTTTTGATTCCTGATACCCGGATACAAAATGTCATTTTAGACGGTTTTGAATCGAAATTGGCGATTTGCAGGCCTATTACGTAATTCCAAAATTATTTCTACGGTCTTTAGGGGTAGTACTACACGTTAGGTGCATTATTATAAACTTTAATATTGCTAATAAATAATTAATTGTTTTGTATCCGCGTTTTGAATCGAAATTGGTCATGGAAAAAAAGTGCTTTTAAGAGCACATTTTTAACTGTACCATTTTCATGACTTTTCATCCATTTTACATTAATTTCCACATTATTTTGGGTCTTATTAAACAATTTATTTATTGTATCAATAGTTTATTTCATATTTATTTATAATACACACATATAAATACACATATAATAATAGGACGGTCACCCATCCAAGTTTGTACAACTCTGTGAGTCGCTGAACCAAAGCATTTCACGACAATAAATCCATCACGCCAGCGTGCCAGTTCGAGTCGCGCGTTGTAATTACATGATCATTTCTTACCTAAAAAAAATTATTATTATAAACTTTATAATAGGACGGTCACCCATCCAAGTTCGTACAACTCAGAGAGTCGCTGAACCAAAGCATTTCACGACAATAAATCCATCACGCCAGCGCGCCAGTTCGAGTTGCGCATTATACTTACATGATCATTCCTTACAAAAAAAAAAAACGCTCTAAGAAAAATTTTTTATTATTATAAATTTTAATATTGTTTATAGTTGATAACTATATTTTTTAAATGAAATATATTAATATTATTTAAAGGATGTGTTGGTAAAGGATTATTTCGGGTTTAATTATACAATTTATATATTATATAAATAGTTTATTTCATATTTATTAATAAATACACACATAAAAATAAACATTATTATTATTAAACATTATTTGGATATGTATAAATAATGTTATCACTTGTTAAAAAAAGCGCTCTTAGAAGCACATTTTTAATAAATAATAAATTATTTATTTACTCTCAAGGATCATTAAATAAAAATTATCAATATTTCTGTTTTATTTATACTTTTTACAATTACTAAAACAATAATATATTATTGTTAATATATTTTTTAACAAAAAAGTTATTAATATAAAACATAACAATAAATAATAATACATATTTAAAACTATCCTTACAATAATTCTAATTCATATTTATTATTATTAAACTTTCGAAAACTACACATTTTAATCTACAAACTCAATCATTAATTAATAAGCATTAGAGGAAAATATTTAAACAATTGAAACATTTAACTAATCTAAACATCGGTGTTTTACACTTAGCATTTCATAAATACTTTATTGATAATTATTAAACAATAGTTATTATATTTTTTTACAAGACCTAAAATAAAACATGATTTTTCTATCACATATGATTTTCTTTGATTTTTTAATTAAAACCCGTTAATTGTCATGTGTGAACCATACTTATAAATAATAACAATTTTGGAAGTCTATTAATTTTTGTTTTCATTTATAATCGTACTTTGAAATCTATTTACAATCAAATTTAAATATGGTTTCGGTTTTTCAAACCTGAATATATTTTATGATTTTAACATTAACACTTATAGTTCATAACTTTTTTTTACTAATAAATATTCATGTTGTTATTAAAATTATGAGTGAAACAAATTTATTAAATAATTTTAAAATGTTGTTTAAATAGTTTTAAACCATATCTAAAATTTGCTCTGTATAAATGAAGGTTTGACTTTGAATACTATAAATAAATGAGAGATAAAACACACACACACACACACACACACAAATCAGCTTTGAAATTGAATCAATGTTTTTTCTAAGTCAAACCTACATTATTATTATAGTTAATTAAAATGGGTAGCTGTTTAGGTATGGCTTACAATATTATTTGATTTCGTTCAATACATGTGGACATTTTTTAAAAAATGTCCCTGCCAATAAATGCCATAATAAATCCCTGACCGTTCAGCAACAATATATTTGTACAAACGCATACATGCATATCCAAAAAAATCTGTTTTTGTTCTTCAATAAATGACTAGCAATATTATATGTCTAATTTCTAAACATCAATCAAATATAAACCAAACTATAGACGTAAAATGTTTTGGCACAACGGGCGTAACGTAGTCAATATCAATTGCAAGCTTACACATACAAACAAATCAAATTCATTCGGTTACAACTGCTTGGTTGATATTAACCCGGTTGCTAGCGGTGGTATCGGATTGCTCCACCAGGGTGGCGATGGGTGGTAACGGTAACACTTTAACAATCTCATGAATTGGTTGTAAATTGGTTGGGTTATCGATTTGATTGTCAGTTATTGGGAAATGCGTTTTGATTAATTGCAAAGAGGGTGGCTCTTCGGTTTGGGTAACCGGGACATATACAGGGTTAACTGGTGTTTCTTCTGGCTGACTGATTGGTTTTATTATTGGAGCGCATTGCGTGACGCCATGAATTCGAGTGTGATTGATTTCCATTGCTGAGATTATTTCCGGTAATTCATCATTGCATAACACTGGGTTGTCTACAAACATAATAAATCGTAATAATCCTCTAATCGAATCGTATTTCATATGGTGGAAACTAACCTTGAAGATAGATCTTTAATATGCCAGGTATTCCATGCACCATGCACCGTGTCTTAGTCACCAGGTCTCGTCCAAGTGATCGAATTTGATTATTTGATAAATCAGCCCAGCACAGAACAGGTAGTCCATGGAAATCCCGCTCTAACATTGTAATCGAGTTATGCGAAGCGATTAGTTCTTCTAACGATGGAAGGAAAGTCTGGAAAACACTCACTTTTTAATATCTAGTAATAATAAATAAATACCGACGTAGACTTAAGAGTATGTATATATATATGTATGTACCTTGCTTGTTTCTTCCAATGTCGTTAATTGATTATAAGAAATATCTAACATTCTTAACTCTTCCAACCCAATCAGATCATCAGGAGCGATACTAGTTAGGCGATTATGGCTTAAATTCAATCGGAGTAATCCATGTAGTCCGTTTAGAGCACCATCTAACGATTTCAGTTCATTGTGCTCTAATCTCAACTCCAAAACTCTTGCTTTCCACTCAACTAGATTCTATAAATAATTAAACATGTTTAACCTCAGAAACAAATAAAACAAGATGTAAACTTACTTCCATTCGTCCTCCAAGTTTACTAATTCGATTATTTGACACATCAACAATCCGCAACCACCGTAAACCATGGATTTCTTGCAATGAGAATTCCGTTAAGAGATTATGTGTTAAGTTAACACAGCGTAGATTCCGTAACGGTATTAACGAATTGTTTAGGGATGTGATTAGGTTGTGTCCCAATTGTAAGTCTTGCAGGTATTCGGTTTCCTGGAAATCGTTTTCCGCCAACTATAACAAATATTGATTTAATTCTAATATTCGAAATTATTCATTAGTTTTGAACTTACTGTATGGATTCGGTTGAATGTTAATTGTAGTCGTTTTAATTTCCGCGATTTAGAGACGGCCCCGTCCAGCGAAGTGATGGCGTTTTGTTGGAAAAATAAGGATTCTATTCGTTGTAGATTCTTTAAGTCTTGTGGTAGTTTCTCTAGGGAGTTATTCGAGGCGTGGATGAGCAGTAATTTGTTTTCGTTTTGCGGTAATTGTCCATCTAGACTTGTTAGGCGGTTTGAATTAATGAATAACCATTCTAGTTCGGACATTTCCGTTAAAGTACTGTTTAAGGAAGTGATCATATTGCGGCCTAAATGCAAGTGCTTTAAAATATTCGGTAAAGAACGTTGTTCTAATACTGAAATTCGATTCCCGGGTAGGACAATATGTTGCAGATATGGTGTACCCTATATATTTAAATTATAATTATAGTCGAGTAATTTTGATTTATTATAGGTTAAATATACAATATTACGGTACATACATACCTTAAAATCAGCCGAAGATAATGATTGTATTCTTCCTCGCCCTATGTCGATCGTTTTCACATAGGGCATTCGAGATAATACATGTCGAGGTACGCCAGGAAGAATATTATCAGCGAGGCTAAAATAAGCAATGTGATCAAGACCACCGAAGGAAGTTTCCGATAAATCACTGAAATAAAACGAAACATATATAAGAATAAATGACGGAAATCATTTTTAGTATATACTACACATCTGATTCTATGATTGATTTGACCGCAAACAAAGTTGACAAGTGAGAAAAGGGTAAAAAAAAAAAAAAAAAACTTAGAACAAATCCGTGATAGGCTAGTTAGGCTAGGCGCCAGTTTGTTAGGCGCCAGACTGTCCCCTGAATGAACGTTAGTGGCCTGTCGTACGTTGACCTGGTTCTTCATCTCCATTAGACTAATTACTCAATTGCAATATCAATCCCTAATTTCGTAAAAGTCAACAAAATTTCCTATCCTATTTAAATTCCTACTAAACAATTTTAAATCAATAGCTTATTAAGTGTACTTTGCGAAGGTCAATCACGTGAAAAGATCAATTGGTGGTGTTCAATTGATATCCTAATTTCTCAATAAAATAATTGTTGTTCGAAGAAATAAAAGAGTATTTATTCTATCAAATATACTGAACAAGGAACTGTGATAGTTTACGCGTATGGAATCCAGTTTAGGCTGGTAATCGATTTCAGATATGTGTGACCACATCATCGTAAAAACATGGTCACTCAACAGACAAATAATTATTTTTATGACGTCGGCTAGTCATGAAAAATGTATAAATTATTATTGTTTTTGTGAATGAATAGATGACCTTCTTACATTTTGTCTTTTTTTTTTACAAGGTTCATTTGTTCCATA
Source organism: Nebria brevicollis (assembly GCA_944738965.1). Taxonomy (NCBI): domain Eukaryota; kingdom Metazoa; phylum Arthropoda; class Insecta; order Coleoptera; family Carabidae; genus Nebria; species Nebria brevicollis. Next base: position 8,095,214 of record OX122910.1, on the reverse strand, counting down.
CTCTAATTGAGTAAACAACAATAATCTAACACTACCCTCAATTTAACATTCGATATTCTCCATGAATCATTTAATTATCTATATAGAATATTTAGCGGTAATTTGCACGTTATTATTAGGTCAATTTAAATGACATATAGAGTATAGAGATCAAATTATAAATTACAAACTACGTCGAATTCGGACTGGAATTATTATTAAATATTTACACTATTTATTTCTATACCGGTAATAATAATTCGAAATTGTTTATTAATTATTATTGGAAAACTGTGAAATTCTATGCTAAATGAAATAATTTTCAATTTGTTTAAATTGTTTATTTAACAGTAGTAATATATATGATAAGATGTAATATGTCCAAGTTCATGTATCATTTAAAAACCGTTTATCTACAGAAGTTGTAAATATTTACTCCGGTTTAGTACTTGGATCTCTCATATTTATCGTTTGTCTAAAGAAAATTTTACGACAATACGATTGCAGGGTGGTGTGATTTCTATGTACAATAAAATCACTCAAATCATTTCAAAGTATTTAAATTTGAATATAAATTATTCTAGTTAGTAGATTATTTTAAATAATTAAATCCATATGTTCTATGAGTGACCTTGACTTTGTTTCATGGTGATTTTGTTGTGTGTTTCGATACATTTTTTGATGGCATTTTGACCTTTTTGCGGGCCATAGATTTTTTGTTCTGATTTAAAAATCCCAGGAACTGATAAGGATATACTAAACGAATTTAAAACAGCTGCTTCACATTTAAATCTCGAAATATTTTAAGCGCAAATAATTACATATAATATCTAATGAATATTTAAAAAAAAAAAACTAATAATATATATATATAATAAAGTTTCCATCAATAAATCAATAAAGAAACGTAGACATGAATAGATAATAAATGGTGATAAGAAGTCAATAACAAATCGTGGAAAAAGCGTGCAACTCACCTCAAGTTAACATGGTTGAGCTTGAGATTAACGATGGTCATATTAAGCTCCTGGAAGCTGCGGTACGCTAAATCGTCCAACTGGGAAAAGGTGACTGATAGTGAGATGGGGTCTGTTGGTGGAAACCTGTCTTGTAATGCATCCACAACTTGGCCGAACGATGTCATCCGTTCGCACGACACCAGAATCGTATTCGTGGCGTCCTCCCTTCGGCATGTGCATGGCGAAATCTCTTTACGCACCGCGCAATGCAAGGTTGACCCAACCGTCAACCCCAAAATTGTATACAACAACGTTGACATTATTATTATTTGGTTTACTAGCATCACCTTCACATTCGTTAAAAGCCCTTAATTCGAGCTATTTTAACGACATTCAATATGCTAATATTGTCAATATGCTAATATTAACATAGCCACTAATTTAAACTAACACCAATTATTATATAAATATATTAAAAGATATATAAAAAAATAATTTATTTATATTCAAACAATTATTACGTGTTTAAACATTATTTGATTGTTTAAATAAGTTGCGTTTTTTTATTGTATATAGACCACTTAGCTAATTAAAAAAAAAAGTTCAAACACTAATTAATAATAATAATATAGCACTTCACTAATTGGGTAATTAATGCACAAATTATATTCAAGACAAATATATAATCACGTCTGATAAACCACTGTGGTGGTGGTGTTTTTTAAATAATACTGTGTTCAATCACTGGTTAACGTAGTAAAAATTAGCGGGCAATTGTTCGAAACAATCGCAATTATCGAAGACATTTGTACGTGATGATACGAGAGAATCAATGTGTACTGAACGGCAAGCAACAATCAACTGATTCTGTTTGACTGGCGCCTAAATTTCTTCATCTCTGACTGATGATACTGTGCAGTTGCCCAGTGGGCAGTGGGCAGTCCGGCTACAAAGCCTTGACTTGAATCAGCCAGTATTTAAAGTCACTACAATTCTGGAAATCACTCACTCACTCAGACAAATCACTCAATTATTAAATTCACTCAAACCCGTTGATTTTAATTTATTATTAATGACCAGACAAAGAATACAGTGCTCTCATCTGGAGTCATTCCGAACAAATGAATACATTTATCACAAATCATTAATATATCCATGAAATAAACATATATATAACCAACGTAACAAATCAAATACGCGTTACGTCTCTGCAACGTAATACACACTGGAAACATAAAATCTAAAAAAAAAATAGCAATAATAATTCGAAATTGTTTATAATAATAATATTAGTTGTAAATTAAAATTAAGATCGTAAAGTATTCGAGTTATGTAGGAGATAATTTGTCAAATGGAAATGAAATATTATAACGTGACACTCGACTATGCAAACACTCTCAAATATTCCTATTATTTTGAACTGATTTATCGTACTACTGGCGCCACTACACTACACATCTAAACTGAAAATACATTCCATTATTTTTTGTTCGTTTTTCTCAAAATTGCCCTTTGAAATACTGCATAACTCAATTATATTTGCGTTATCATACACATGCATCATATCATACACTACTACATGTAATTACATCAAGTGTAATTAAGTCTAGGATATTTAGTAAAAAAAAAAACCTCCAGAAAATTAACTGTCATTCATATCGAAATGAGATAATAAACAATTTCTGTTTATTAATCAAAGTGTGGTTGATTGGGAGATTAATTTAAATAAATGAAAGCCCTTAAAATTTAATTTATAGCTAGTGATATATAGATTTTTTTTGTCAGTTTTACACCGAGCGAATAAAAGGTCACTAAGTGTATCATTGCAAACATATATTTACGAGGTCACTTTGTAACCATGCAAGTAAACAAGAATTCATTATTAGGCCCCCAAACATCAGCTTCTAATTTAGGCGCCAGGCGGAAGCTACTTAACTACATTGGATTATTAAATTCACTGGAATTTTATTTTTAATTACACATGAAGTGCCGCAAAAGGACTTCATTATATGTATATTAAAAAAAGGTCATGTAGGTGCTTACTAAATTAATAAAATTTCCGCGAAACTTTTAATTGAATACTTGTTTATTTGAAATTGAAAAAATTGCGCAAATATTTCGCATTTTTTTGTCAGTTTCCCATAAGTACTAAATAAAAACGTTGGTAAATATTTTTAAAAATCAAATAACACCGTGGTGGAATAAAAATAACTGTGGTGCGCCCACGTAATTTTATAGTGTCCTACTGAAATGACACATTTTATTATATTATATTTAAATACGTGGGTGCTGGAATGGCATCCGAGTTATTCAAAGCGTAGGACACTTCAGTGGATACGTCTGTATGAGTTATAGGGGTGTACTAATTTTGGGAGCCACTAATGCGTCATCATCGACGCACAATCATAACAAACCATATTTAGTATGTATATATAATCATAGGGTTCAAAATTATTAATAAATACTCATTGCAAAAACCTAAAAGGTTGACCTAATTATTACACATTTCCGCTTCTAAGGGCGTTATATCCGTTTGGTACAATTCGGAAATGAGTTTTCCGTTATTTTTTTGTTTGTGTACGCGCAATTTCCTATTAGGAATATTTTGTTGTATTTTTCCACTAAATACACCTGATATTTGATGAGAATTGATTGAGTACGATTGAGGGTGAATTCGAATTGATTCACACGACTTGACCTGTGACCTGGTATGTGCATGACGTCATCGTACCAATCAAATACCAATCTAGCATCAACCACGCGTCATATCGCAAATTGCGCTCTATATCTGTTCTGCGCTATGATAATGAACATCTATACATATATATCAGGAAATACCAATAGTCAATCAGCAATTTACAGGAGCGGCTTCTATATCTCATATAGAACACTATATGTATATTATTCTCAAAGTTTTAAAGCATAATTATATTCAGAATTAAATATTTCATCACATGCAACGTAACTGTTACAAACACGAGACATGACCCTGTTACATCTCTGACATGTTGCATGCGACTAAATATTTATAGAGAAAAACGCACTATATATATATAAAATAAATATAACTGAAGCCTACCCTGTAAATAGCGTATCGCAGTCGGTTAATTTACAATTAATTCGGAATAAATTCTAGGGATTTGGGATTCCCAATAATAGATTATGAAATTAAAATATTTGTTTAATCAAAAATATAAATAAACTGCAGGGTTGTTTGCTACTCCTAATTATAAGGAACATGTAATATATAGCGCCAATTAGATAAGATATAGAAATAATTTATGAGTATTACATTCAAAGGTATTACCCATAAAACACATGTGGAACCATTAGCCGACTATTTGACTCCAATAAAAGAATGCGATAGGCGCCAACAATTTTTATTCATATTTGATTGCCTCCATAAAATATGACGCCTCCTAACTTACATACTATATTTATTGGGGGAGTATAATATACAATATAAATATTTAAGACCACCTTTCTTATTGGCTCCGCCCTTAATAATTAGGGTGGCGATATATGATAGGGCGTGGTTGTTAATTTATACCAAATATACAAAAAATGTTTTGTTGAGTAAATAAAACGCAATTAAATTCGAATAGAAACAAAATATAATAAATACCCAAGTACGCCTTCATATTAGAACCCGCCCTGTTATAGTTGGAGGTAAGATGAATAGGGCGTGTATTTAGAAAGCTTCGTGTGTAAATGTTATGGAAAACTTACTTTTTGTTGTATACTCCACCACTTAATAATGCACTGTAATAAACCAAAAAATAAATATAATTAAAAATACTTTCCATTATTTTATATATATTTTTTTAAGTGCCTACAAATTATTCTAGGAATATAAATATACATATAAACATTGTGTGAATAATAACTATAGTTCATAATAATATTTATAAAAAAAAAAAGAATTGAAAATCTTGGTTTAAGTGAACCAATAAACATAAAATATCGAGCAACGCAATTCTCAAAAGTATAAACTAATTTTGCTAAATATTTTAGAGAAAATCACGTCGCACCATATTCGAACGTAAATAATATTTGCGAGACATAATGAAACTAAAATTTAAAAAAAAAACAGTTTTATTCGTCGCAAATCATCAACGAAACGATATATAATAAACAGAAAAAATCGTGGAAAATAATAAATTAAAAATAAGTCGGCTGAAAATAGAGAAATCATTATTGTAAAAAACGCATAAAGGGAGTTTACAACGTTTCTTTTATATTTGAAATTAAAATACAAAATATAATTTTTTATAGCTCAACTGGGATCAACTAACCTTATTTTAGATTGAAATAATTCGCGGCGTTTGGAAACCGTTCGGGTGTAAAGTCGGGATTGTCGCGCAGCTCGGATTGCACGCTAGTGCGCAATAGATCGCGGTAAGCCGCTTGGAGGCTTACATCCGAACTAGCTGCTTGTGCTACTACGTCTATTGGGGCAGCAATAGCTAAATCAGATTCGATAACAGCGCGTCGTACACCCTCTACAATCATAAACATATAACTCATAATAACTAACCTAAACAATCGGTGATTATATTACACATACCAGAGATTACTTGCGATAAATTGCCTTGGGGTTTCGCCCCAGTGACAAGTTTTCTTCGCTTGCTGGGCATACCGGATAAATACGCGTCGCTGAATGGCGCTTGCGGATTTTGGCGTCGTTGACGCTGCGTATCGCGCGCAATTATCGGGATCCAATCCTAAATGCAAAGGAATCAATTCAAAAATATCACAAACGCGACACTAATACACAAAACTCAAAAATCACTCCGACAATCAAGAATGATTTAACTTACAGCTGATAGACCTCGATGCCACGGTTCGGACCCAATGACCACGTTCGGTAAGGGTTCCGGGTCGGCTAAAGCATCAAAAGTCAATGGTGGAGGGACTATGGTGGGTTCTGGAATTATTTCTACTACTGGTGCATCTTCACACTCCATCGGCTACATTTAAGCATCATAATAATAAATAGAACCCTAAAATAAATATATATATATAAAACTACCTCAGGTTCTGGTTCTACTTGGACTGTATTAGTTTCGGGAACTGTGGTTGTCTCTTCGGGTTCAGCGTTTGTTTTATAAACAATAAACGGTTGGATTTCTGCTTCAGTTACATCCAAAGTAGTCAAAAACGTGCGTAATTGTGCCAAACTAGTGGACACAGTCCACCGATATATTTCAGGTGAAACACCAAATGTGAAACGAGCCTAAATATGCACCCAATATAGACAAACATCACGCTATATATGCACTAAACTTACAATCAAAGCTTCAAAAACTTCTTCAATTCCCTGTTGATCATCTACACAACTATGTAAAGCCAAAGCACACAATTGTCGCACTGTCAAAATGCACTGGTCTACCAAACTGCCCAAAGACCCAGCCATTCTAGACATAACTAACGAGATTATATTTGGGAACCGCGCACGACATAACTGAGTCGCTGATTGCACTATGTCGATATTATCTCGCACTTGCATTGTGTTCTAGAATAGATATTCAATCAATTCTAACCCTACTAAAATGCTTGTTTTTACTTACCAATAACTCTAAAACTGGTTGCAACTCAACAATCAACCGATTCGCACCGCGATCAATCGCAGCTTGAGTGGGGCACTCGCCTTCTAGGACACGATTCCTGAAAAACGTCCGCAACGCAGGTCGGATCCGTACTAATGGGTCCACGTGGCCCGAATTCAATTGCACTACATCTCTAAAAAATCACAATGTTACATAAATAATAAATCGATATTTATTTAATGAACGTTACCTAAATGTAAGTCCTCGAGCTAATGTCATGATAAGATCGGTAAATAGACTTTCGCCTTCCGTGTAGTGGTGATCTGGGAAATTCTGGAGGAAACTCGCCAAGGTTGTACCATGTGCAGAATTGCGCGAATCGAATAACATACCCGACAAACTAGCGAAGTCCTAATTTAACAATACACAAATATATTTTTAGTACACAATTGTATTATTATTATTGAGTCTTAAATACTAACTATAAATACTGGTAGGGTGTCTGGGTGGGCTGGAGGCGTAGCACTAGATGGAGCTGCTGTTGATGCTGTATTTGTTGCATCTGCAGGTCGAGGACGCGGGTCCGTCGGAGGTCTATTACTAAATGATCGTAGCAAACCCTATTCAAACACAAATATTCGTAATTGTCATTTTTTACTAAAGACTAGAATTAAGAGTAGTTACTTATCTATATAAAAAATTCAAATTTTCAGATCCAATAAAATTTCCAATTATTTAAATCTCAACCATTTTAAACCATAGGTACCAAATTTCCATTGTATCCATTTTGAAAATTCAAATTTTCCAATAATAAATAATAAACAGAGAACAGAAAAAAACTAAAGATTAAATTTGATTGTTTGTTTGTTTAATTTTACAGCTAAATAAAATAAAATAAAAAACTCGGTAATGTAATCTTGGTTACTAGAAATAATCAAAATACATTTTATAAAACAAATTCAATAATTCGCCCGTCAAGCATCAACTTAGTTTTCCCCCACATCACTGTTGTGTGAATTGAATCAATGTCCACTTACCTGCAACACATTATACAGCGGATTGGGTGGTTGGTTGTTATTTTGCGCTCCATCCTCTCCAGCAGCAGCCGCCCCCTGGCTGCCAGCTTGCCCAGCAGCGGCTTGGGCAGCAGTTGGCGGTGGAACTCGTCGCCGGTGTCTGATATGATGCGAGTTGCACGGCAGAAACGGATCGAACCCCTGCATGGTATGTTGCGCTAAGTGCACATGTGGCCGTGATGTTGACCGCGTTTGCGTGGCTGTCGTTGGGTGTGTTGCAGTGTTCCCGCGTGCTTGTGAATTGACGTTGGCGCGCGCGGCACCGGCAGATGCGTGCGAACTAGACGCGGGTGTGTCTTGAGCCGATGGGTCAGTGGGCGCGTCGTTAGGGGACGTGGTTGGTGGATTCATGCCGGGTAGTGGAATGTCGGCGGCGCCGGACATTATCTGTCCGGCGACAGCTTGGATTATAGATTGTATGAATTCAGGGGGCGGGGAGCCAAAAGTGCCGCGAAGTACTAATCGACATAAATTTAAATAAACTACCATCTTCAAATGCATTAAACAGAAAAACCTTACCATTATCAGCTTGAGCAGCTGATGTCACAACTGTCGTCTCCAACGAATCTATAGTGATACTCTCTGGAGTGACTTCCATAAAAAACTCCATATTGGGATTATTAACGAACGGCGGCACAACAACAACATTTGGATCACCAGGATTTACACCCATGCCTTGCGGTGTTGCGTTCTCCCCAGCAGGAGCCTGCGGCGCAGAGTCCGCTGCGGGATCCTGGCCGGCGGCTGCAGCTGCCGCCGCAGCAGCTTGAGCGCGAACAGTGTGTGGGGCGATGTTGAACGTACGAGCGCGTGGAAAGCCACGAAATTCAAACGGAAATGAATCGATACGAATTTCGTGGACACTTGGACGAATATGAGCAGTTGGGGGTGTTTGAGTGTTTAGGGGCGGGGGGTTAGTAGAAGTAGGCGTGGTTGATGCGCTATCATCGCTGTTTGAGCTGTGTTGGTCACCTGAGGGTGCGCCCGCGCGCGGCGTAAACATCTCAGGAAGTCGTCGCTCAGGGGTTAAGTTTATTTGAGCCTAACAAGGATTTATGTAATATATAGTAAATATATCTCTAAAATAAATTTGGATTCTTACTTCGACTTGAATCGGAATCCCAGCTTGGACAACAGCGGAATGCTGGATTAAAATCGGCCGACACAATAATGGTCGCGGCGGCGGTGAGTTAACGTGCACCATGACGTCACTGAGCGAGTGGTATGCATGGCCTAGCAAGTGCATGATTTCCGAAACGCGATTTATAACGGTTTGTGTCGCGCGCGCATCCGGCACTTCATCGCTATTCACCGCTGGATCAGAGCGCATGAACGTGTGGTATCGATCCATGAACGGTCGCATACGTTCGTGGATTTTATTCAAATCGTCCAGCAACCGGGACATTTCAATAGTTCCAGTCGAATTTCTAAACCAATTATGGCGGAAACGAAACGAAACATACCGAATTATGATTTATTTTTAAAAATACTAAAAGCTGATTGGAAATAACACAAAAGAAATCTACTTACTCTGGTAACCTTGCACTAGGCGCAGGAATACTCGGCGTAGTTCCACTTTGTGCAGACGATCCTTGAGCTGCGTCCGCATTGGGAGCGGAAGAGCTCGATGACGCTGCATTCGTTGACGATTCCTCACTACTCGCTTCACTAGTCTTCGTTTTATCTTCAGTCTGCTCAGTTTCAGTCTCAACTACTTCTTCCGAAGTGACTGTTGCTACTTCTTGAGGAACAGTTCCACTATCAGGAGTAGGATTAAGGGACTGTTCAGTCCCTTGTAGAATATCATTTTCAACAGCGTTAACAGCTGCGCTCAAAGACGCCAATGGGTCATCAGCGTGCGAATGGGGTACGAACACTTGAGCCGCAAATACAGGGGTGACATCATCTTGAGGTTCCTCCGGTGGAGATTCCCGAGAACGTGAAGCTTGAGGGTCCTCAAGATGATTCAAAATCGATTCCGCACGGCGAATCATTCTACACATACATATGTATTTAATACATACAATTCGAATTGTTGATCAAATGGTGCTTACCGTCTGGCGACGTTCAAACGGCTTCCAGATAAGCTCTGAGTGGGTGGAGGTGGAACAATGCCTTGAGCTTCCATAAGACCGGATGGAAAAGCCATGGAGCCCAAGTACATAGCGTTTGCGGAGCCGTTGAAGCCTTGGAAAGGTCTACGGGTTGTGTTCGACGTGGGCGTAGGGCTCCGCGTCCGCCGGGTCGCTGAAGGTGGAGCCCGTTGCACCAAATGCACAACTTTACCATTGACGTCTAACATATAACCACAAACATGTATTCATATTTCAGGTTAGAATTAATTGCGTCATTAATTACTCACCATACTCTTGTAGTTTTTTATTATCTTGCAAAACCCTCCCGCAATAAATCAACCGTTGAGAATTAACTGGAATGCTTATAACCTCAGCGATTTTCTCTTTGAATTGTGCAACAGTAATCTATAAACGCGTAACATTCATGAGGGGGGTTATTTATTTATTAAATATGTATATGTAACTTACATCATCGTCAACGGAAAATGCATGATTTTGTGAATCTAACGTTTTTATTGTTAAATCAATCATTCTGCATAGATCTGTAACAATCTGAGCTATAACCACTTAGAAATTGGAACCCGAATCGATAAAAAACTGATATGTGATACATGCAAATTTGTAAATAATGACTATACGAAATGAAAAATGATCATTTCGACCACGACAAAATGGAGTTGTCCTACATTCAAATTAGGTGTTTACCTTATTTTACAACACTTATGCTATGCAAACTAACACCATACACTGTGTGTTTACATGCGGAATCTATTTAACACGGTTTTCCTGTTAATATTCACTATATTTAATCACTTTTTACTTGATAAACGTACAAATGGCGTATTTAGCAAACCTATCGAGCAAAATGGCATACTGGCATGAACCACTCACACCAACCCACTGATTTGAATCGTTTCAGAGTAACTAACAACACCAATATTCCCTACATACAATTTTAGATTATTTACGTAAATTTGCATATCTATAACATGTCACCTAAAGATATATTGATTGTTTTCGATTTGGGTACGTTTTGTATATAAAATAAAAGAGTAACTACTACGCTGTTATCTGTTTCAGACTATACGCTATGGCCGTTTTGGGTCGACACCAACTTCACGCCCCCTTTTCGAAAAAAGTTATTTTCTTATTTATTTTTCATATAATACACCTAAAAAATCAATCAATATTTCGATATTAATTGTACTATATTTAAATTCAAACAGGGGGAATGAAGTTATTGACGCCGACGGCCGTAAAATAAAATACTACCCTGAAGTGCCATCACTATTAAAACAATTACGTAAGGGAGGGTACCAACTAGGCGTGGCTTCACGTACTAGTGAAATCCAAGGGGCTGAACAGCTTATAGACTTATTTAACTGGAACAAATATTTTAATTATAAACAAATCTATCCGGGATGCAAAGTGACGCATTTTAATAAGTAAATTTAATATGATTTATCATAAAAAATCGAATCATTTTAATGTTACTTACAGGCTTAAGCAGTTATCTGGACTGGAATATAAACAAATGATTTTTTTCGATGATGAATATCGAAATATAATCGATATAAACAAATTAGGAGCAACTGCAATTTTAGTCGAGGATGGAATGAGTCTAAACGTCCTAAACGAAGGACTGGACAAACATAAACGAAATGTATAAATTTGTTATGATTTTTATAATATTTTAAATAAACATTTACAAATTATCAAATTATAAATCATATTTAATTTCAACTGTATTAATTAAACAACAAATATTTAATTCGAAATTTCGGGAAAGAAATTGAACAAATAAATTTAAAATAATTATAAACAAAATATTTAAACAATCAAAATTAAACATATTTATAATTCGATCACAATTTAACCTATAGTCTAATATAAAACAGTACAAAAGCAATTTATTAGAATTTATACATGCAAACACATTAAACCTAAAATATTGGCATAAATTAATTAATCTGTACATAATTACAATTAAAGAACACAATAATTACAAATCAATTAGGTTCTATTAATCATTAATTCGTTCAATATATAAAACAAAAAATAAGCTCAAATGTGAACCTAATTGTAGCAGTCATTAAATGACTAATCAAACTATAACACTCATTAAAATGTTTAAAAAAAAAAAAAATGAGCAGTCTATTAATTAAAAAATTGTTTTTACCCTTATTATCACTGATTATTTCATCTAGCAAACAAATAAATATTAAGCAATCACAACATAATTATTCAAAGAGTCGATTATAATTTAAAAAATATTGTCAAAACTATTAAAATCGCGGAACAAGCACTGCAATCATCACAGTTTCATTTACAAAAATCATTGTCAAAATGATTTTGTAATAATTAGCAAATGGTTTTTTTTTTATTTTACTTATTATCTAGTAGATAATTTGAATAATACCAGTGCGAAAGTTGGTAAATGGATGGTTTTTTATTTTAAATTATTATATTAATCCGGCGTTTTCTTGATGGGTGTTAGGCGAAGCCCTTTTGCCAACACCTGCGCTTCAAAATCACGATTCTCGTCATGAAACCTAAAATAATAAAATATATAATGTGTTGCAAACATACCACGCGAATTAAATGTCGTTTTTAATTAACAAACCTAAAGTATTTATTTGTTAAGCGATTTAATCTTTTGTTGAGTGTGATTGATGTAAGGTTTTTGCCACCCCGCTTTGATGAGTGGTGGCATTACTATAATAAGTATGTAAAACATAATTGTTAATAACATTAAAAATAAAAAGCGCTATCGAAATTATTAATAAATACGCGCTAATCATTATAGAATTCCGACTGAAAAGTGGGGTGGCTAAATCCATAAGACACACATTGAATCGAATAATTAAATCCAAAAATATCTACACTTTATATAATAATAAAACTGTATGAAAGTTGGTATTAAAGGTGTAAATATTTGATTGATTCAAATCGAAGATTAATTAAAACACACATGCATGAATAAGTCATTAAAAAATTAATCTTACCTAAAATATTTAGAACTAAAGCCATGCGTTGCATCTACGGCGACAAACTAACTACTGTTGGGCGTGAAAAGTCGAAAAACGTGTAAAGCTCACAAGAAACACAATAAATATAAACAAAACGGAGAAAATTAGTAGCATACAAAAAATAAATAAGTGTTAAATCGCAAGTAAATCAAGGAAATAACCCACACAAATATAAGCGAAGAATAGAGTAAGAATAAGCGTACACAAGGATATGGTAGCGTTATTATTATTATTATAAGAACAATTAGAGAATGAAGATGAGTTATGAGTGAATAACTGAGGAGCTGATCTCCTACGAGAGCTCAAACAGCACCTTTGTCGGTCTTCTTCCAAAATAGCGATTAACGAATCCCGTTTCGCGACAATTTCAAGCATTTCACTCAAAATTGCACCTTCTGCTGCAACATCTTCTTGCGTCTTTCGTTCATCTTCAAAACATATATAAAAAATATAATTGTATACGTTAAAATAGAATTTTGTCGATAATTACCGTCACCCGCAAGACGGTCACGCAACTCTTGTTGCAACCTCGCATGGCGATCTTCTAACTCTAATTCTTGAGCCCGCACCAATAATTCTTTTTCATAACGCCGTAATTCAGTCCGATCGCGCATTAAATCGAACCATTCGCGTAATAAGTCTTCTTCATCGCGTTGGGATGAATCGTCTGTTGTGGCTTCGCCACGCAACGCTTTTTCTACGTTGACTCCACGTTGTTCTAATTCACGCGTTTTTACTTCAGTCTCTTCGAGTTTTCGTTGAATTTCTTGAGCTAAACGATGTCTAAATACGAATATATATGTGTATTTATTTCTAAATTAAACTCAAGAATATGTATGCGAACATATCGTTTTAAATCACCTTTTTATTTGTGCTTGTTTGGACGCCTTCCTCAGCGATCGACTGCATCTACGTCTGCCTAAACTGTTCCCAGAACCATCCACAGCACAGGATTGGTCCAGGGTATCCGAACTATTATTCAATTTCTTCCAATCGCAATCGCCATCGGAACCACTGTCATCTAATGTTTACAAAAATGTAAAGAAAACAAAAAAACCAACTACTAATTTGTGCTAAAATCGCCAATCAAAAAATGTTTAAAACAATCGTGAAACATTCAAAAGCTGTTCAACATATCTAAACTCACATAAGAAATTATCTCAAGCAATATGCATATATATATATAATAAAAATTAACATTTATATAAAGATTCTGAATTATGAAGTTTTTCATTTTAATTATTTAAAGTATGGACGGCGTAAATATTAGCGCGTCACTTACCGGTGAAAAAAGTACACATCGGGGGGTATTGATTAATTAATTTGAAAAACAAACACAGAATCATAAATTTCGCAATAAAACTTACCTCTTGTTGAATTACCACTATAGTTTAATGGTGGTGGTGGTATAGGAGGTGGTGAAACATTTCCTTTAACCGAATTTTCGCATAAACTTTTACTCCGTATGGGTATCGGTTCTGGATTTTGGTCCTGAAAATTCGGCTTATAAAACATATATTATCGATAAATACATGCAACATTTATTAGTTAATTTAACTAGATACGGTGTACGAAATAATATATGTAATAAAATTATACTTTACCCATAAGAATGAAATGAAATAAAACATGCACGGTAATTAGGACGAACATGCAAAAAAAAAACACACACACAAAACATGCACAAAATCACGAATGATTATTGCGACGAACAACACATGCAATAAAACCGATTTGAAAATTTGCTTACTACTTTTTTCTGCTCCAAATTTAAGCAGGACTGCAAAAAAGATAATCATGGGCGTAACATTATAAATATATAAAATAACCGGGTGTAATATAATTATCTTTAATAATAAACTTACTTTTGATTTATCCTTCGATTTGGGTGAAATCCTAAACCGGGAAAACCGATCCTTTACACTTCCAGAACTATTAGAGCTATTAGGAGACTTAGAATCCTTTTTCTTCTGGAAAAACTCAGTCATGGATTTTATAATACTTTTCCTCCGCTCACGATCTTTAGGCTTTTTCTCCTTCTTTCCAGTCTCAGTCAACAAGTTCGGGTCCGATTTATAAAACTGTGACTTATCCGGTTCGGTTTTATTGATCTGGGTCGTTGAGTGCGACATTTTCAACTGATCCTGATCGAACGATTGATTCAACGTTTTACAGATTTCCGATACAGATTTAGTGCGCTCGATATTATCATCGCTTTTATACAGCGACAATTTCGTTGGAATATCAGAGACGGACTTTTGTTTCAATTGCGGCCGATTTGTGTCGGTTAAAAGCATTGCGTTTCGTTTGTCGGTATTTTTCACCAGTGACTCAATGCTTTCCTGAATGCTTTCATCAATGCTGGATTTTTTTAATTTACCAACAATTTGTCGATGGAAATTTAATTTGTCTTCGGGGCTCAGCCCCAAGTCCTCATCCGACATTAATCGCGCTCTAGTCCGAGCGTCGTTTTTTAGTTTCTCCGCCGTTTTTTTCGCTTCTTCATGCTTCAAACGGGGTGGAGCCCTAGGTGTTTTATAAGCGTCCACGTTTTGGAAATCAGGTAATGAGAAAGTGTCAAGTGTCTCAAAGTTGGGGGAGGTTAATGGTTTCGTTGATACAATAAAAGACCCATGCATACTTAAGGGTCTTGCTAAGGTTTTCGGGTTTAGATCTTTTAAGGAAGTTACTGGTGTGTAGAACTCGGTACGATGGTTGGGGAATAGGTTTTCTTTTTCTAGCGACACCCCGGAAACTGTTGGGGATCTTTGAATGGGGTATAATTTTTCTGAAGATCGTAACGATTCTGTACGTAATATATGAGATCTCGCATTAAAATCGAGCGATTTTGGGATCAAATCTTTAGCTGGACTATCAATTGATTTTGATATTATATTAATTGATTTTGAAGTGCTATTTACTGTTTTAGACGTATTTACTGATTTAGGAGTAATATTATCTGGATTTGGAGTTGCGTTAGTTGATTTAGAATATATATTTATTGTATTACTCGATGTTGAGGGAATATTCATTGATGGGGTGGTGCAATTGACAGGTGTGGAAACTGGTGTCGTATCTAATTGTGGTATTGGTATTCTTGGAATTGGTGTAATATCAACCGTTGCTGATTTAGTGAGGTCGAAATTTCGTCGTACTGGACTACAACTGGGACTGAATGATTCACGAATGCGACGCTTCTTATCGGGTTTTTTCGTCAATTTAACTTTATCCAATACCAAATCACGAATTAAATCATGTTGTTTACTCCGAGCTTTATTGATTTCTTCTAATTTCCGTGATGTTGCTGGTGAACTAAAGCTAGGTGATGTAACGCCAGTCGGACTTGATTCTGTTGTGGGTGGCGATAAACTTTTCCGTTTCGATTTTCTAATATCGATTGAATCGCGAACGTAACCGAATTCAGCGTATTTTGATTGTAATCGTTTAACATGCTCATCATATTCTACGCCTTCAATGACAGGGGTTTTAATATTTTCTTCATCGATAATTTCAGGCGCATCGACTTTAGGCTCCGAAATCATATTTTTTACCGTTGAATCACTAAGCGTCGTTTCTTCTGTAGTAGTACCTGCTTCAATCGCATCTTCGTTATTATCTAAAACTGCTTTATCTTCTTTAATAACTTCAATTAATTGATTTTCATTCTCATTCCCATAAACACAATACCCAGTGTTTTGATCAGAAGACGACAGCGGTAATAAAACATTTTTATTAACTGCTTCAATCGGCTCATTATTATTAATAACTTCAATCGGCTTTTGAACCGTTTCCACATCGTTAACGAAATGAATATACCCGCGATTTTTCAATAAACCAGAATTTGTAGTCTCGATACAATTTTCTTCTAAACTCACTTCCGATCCAGTATCCATATACTCAATACTATCCATATCCGCGATTGGTGCTCCATTCGGTAATCGTTCCGGTGATTTCTCAATTAATTTTTTCCCACAAATATGCCCTGTGTCCTCAAAGTCTTCACCCATTGCAATACGAGCATCAGAACGCTTTTTCTTCGATTTCAATCGTCGATTCGATTTCGATTGTGGATTAATATCGAATTCAACATCGTCTAGATTATCAGACACTGCGCCATCGCGAGCCCAATCAGACAATTCAGTCTCTGTTAAGGCAGCGGTTGTCAAATCATTACAAATTGAATCTGATTCCGAAATAGGCGTATTTCTTCCCGATGATTTATCATCATCTAGAGTAGATTTATTGATTAAAGAATCATCGAATTTGGTGCCTAATATAAATGTAGGAAGTTCATCCAATTTGGTTCCATAATTAGTTGTTTCAGCTCCTAAATGGAATTTTGGAAGTCTAGTTTCATTAGAGTCTTCTAACGCTTTCCCTTCCAATAGATTTTTAGTTAATTCCGCGCATTCTAAACCCTCTAATCCTGGAAGGAGTTTGGGTTCATTTAATTTCTTTTTCTCGCTTTGAATCGATTTAGGTACTTCAGAAATTGATGTTTTATCTTCTGGAAGATCGGGAATAATACATAAACTATCCATAACGATATCATCATCTTGGAGCAGCTCTCCAGATGTGTCGTGGACTTGAACGCGTGGAATATCACTAAATACTTTCCCTATAGACTTATCAGCTACCATATCGCTTTCAGATGATGATAAAGAATCTGAATCGATCTCTGACGTTTTTTTATTCGTAACCCAAGGTATTTCAGGGACTATTATAGACGTTTCATGAACTGGACTTCGTGGTCTAGACTCAACTTCGTTGAATATTATATCGGGTTTGATTGGTTCTTCTAGGATTTGAGTTTCTGCTTTTGTATCCTCTGGTAAGAGGTCTTTTGTGATGTCGGGTTGCATTGCGAATTTATCGTTTGGCGATAGGGTAAGGTCGATTATTTCTGGAGATTTCAAGTCTGATTTAGCTTTGTTCAAAGCGCAAATGTGATCGAATTTCGTGACGGGATCGTAAATGAGTGCTTTTTGATTTGTTTTTATATGGTTTTCTGGAGTTAAAATAGGCTCTTTTTGATCAGTTATTAGATTTTGGGGGAATGTGGGTGAGTTGGGATTTATTGTCGGAGAAAGGGGGATGTGAATTTTTGAGGTGCCTTGCAAAAATGCTTGCATTGTTGGACTTATTTCTGGTGCAGGGTTCAATAATTTTTGATGTTCGGATATTTTCGAATTGAAACTCTTAAATTTCGAATCTAAAGTGGTGGTTGAGCCAGATCGTTGTATATTACCAGCTAAACCATTATTACCAAGTAAGTAGCGCTTTTTAAGCTCAAGCGACACTTTAGAAGCAATCCCACCAGTACTTTGAGTGCGATTTAAAAGATAGTCGCCCTTGCGTGGATTAATTAAAGCTGAAGGTTTCACCACGTCCGGATTTCCAGTGATTGGTTTTTGTGCATTTGTAGGCTTTAGTGGAACAAACTTAAGTTCGATGTCGCCGGATTTTTGTGGGCGTTGCAATTCACCAGATTTGACTTGTACCTTTTTGGGAACGGGGTAATATTGACCACCGGAACCTCGCGTTTTCGTTATATTCATATCGTTCAACATAATCGCTGGGATTTCACTCGTCGGTGTTCGATCATCATGATCGAATTCTGAGTCGGTTGGGATGTCAGTGGCTGAGTTTTCTTTGTCGCTGGAAGATGCACTGGTTTCTTCATCAGATGCTAGCTGCAATTTTAATACTTATTATCACCTAAATCCGCACACATTCTTATAGTTATAGTCTTAACTAAATAGTTAATATAGCAGTGGTCGAAATACAAGACGTAGTATTAGAGTAGTTAACTGTGTAAATAAGAGTTAAATAATTGATGTTGATTAATTGAAGCAGATTTCGACGATTCATTTCACGTGTGGTTGTCTATCGAATATTGATAGATAAGTTTATAGTAAAACAACAAACGAAAAGCGCCTTGGGGGTCAGTAATAAGGCTTGGAATATGTTAGAAAACAGCTTGGCCACACAACACTCAACATTAGCAATGGACATGTTACGCAAAATATTATTAAGATTAATTCAGAAAAAAATCGCAAAACGTAAATAACAAATAAAACACGGTGTTTTTCATTTCATAGTTACCTTAACACGGCCATTGCTAAACGGGGTGAAGTGGACCTAGGGCTTCAGGGACTTAAAACACTTAAAATATAACTAGTACTAGTTTGTTCAACAATAAACACGCAAAGTAATCAATAAATTAACAATAATTTTTAAACAATTATTTAACAAATGCACATTTATGATTAACAAACATTATAAAACATTATCACTTTTAAAACACATCAAAATTCCGTTTGCCAGTTAAATAACTTTACTAACAGTTTATGACTAGAATTGTTAACGGACTAGCTAAATAAATATTTGAATAAATTTTTTTAAATATAGTACAGTTTCCAAGAATAGAATTGTTAAACTATTGAATATTGCAATCTTTTTCTTTATTTTTACTACTATGAGCTTTCGCAATTTTCTTCTCGACTTTTTTATCTTTAACAGCCTCAGGTATAGATTCAGTTGAGTCTTTTGAGCCTTGGTGCCTAATTGCATAACTAGAAGTACGTTTGCGCGGGGGTAACTCAGGTCTGAGTTCAACATTACTGATTTGAGCAACATTTTTTATTTTTGTTTGAGCTACCAACTTTACAGGAGCTTCAAGTTCAACCCGATTTTTAATTTGAGCCGTAGGCTCAACTTTCACACTCATTTGAGCTACTGGTGCAGAAATATTAGACTTTTTCCTCAAAGGAACTTCAGGCACTGCTCCAACACACTCCAATAAATTTGATTCAGATTTCGTTATCGGACTTTGCAAGAAATTTAATTTCATTTCTTGCATTTTGACTCGCGATGGTGACACATCTCGAATCCTAGTTTGAGCTATGCTCAAACTAGCCACCATAAGGTACTCAAACCCATTTTGATGTTGAGCGATTGGGGTAGAAGGGACGCTAGATAATTTTTTTGTTCTTTGAGGTACTTGTGGAGCTTTCGACGACATGTTTTTTAAATCTTTATTAATTGTTGCGTAAATTGGTTCGACATTTTGCGCTAAATCTGATTTTGAGCGCTCTAGAATTATTTTAGACGCATCTAAATTCGATTTAATGCGCTCTAGCACTGATGATGGTTCTAAATTCGATTTAGAACGCTCTAGAACTGGTGTTGAGATTTTTAAATTAATATTTGCGGGTACTAATATTTGCGTAGGTGGTGAGTCTTGTATTTTGCGATCTAAATTATTTATTTCTTTAACTATATTTTGAGTTACGTGTTTTTGAGGGTTTGTGACTTCTGATTTTGGTTTTATTTCTAATTGAATTTTTATATTTGGTTTTAAATCAATTTGATTGATTTCAATTTTTTGATTATCTAGATTTATTTCTTTTATTAAATCACTTTGAGACTCTAAACTATTTATGTGTGTTTCATTTACAATCAAATCATTTTGATTTGAGCTCAAATTAATTTCTGAGGCAAGTGGCTGAGCATAATCATTATTTTGATCTGAAGTTGAATTTAAATTATTTTCTAATGCAATATTATTAATTAAAGTAGTATTTAAAGCATCGTTATATATATTTATTTTTTGTACGCAATTCGCGGAAAAATACGTAGTTTCATTTGGATTTGTATACGTTTGGACTAAATTATCATCAGATAAATCATCTGAATTATTCGACAATTGTTTAAAATATGATTTATGCGATGAGAATGATCGGGACGGTGAGATTTTTGAGTCTTTCATAGACTGGCTTTTAGATAATTTTTTCGCAACTTTTGTCGTATCCGTATTTTCAAACATCGATAATTTGCTTTTAATATCGATTTTAATACCAGATAAATCAACAGAGGCTCGCGGTAGATTACAATAAACATCCGTTTTAGATTTAACCAACTCAAAATTCGAGTCATTATCATAACTCTCAGGTTCTTGATCTTTAAACAACCCCGAAAATCGGCGCTCAAAGAACTTGATATTATCTTTCGGTAATCTACTAACAGCATCGATTTTAGTTTGATCTTTTTGTTGTTTCAAAACCCGTTCTAAATTTTTATATTTAACCCCACTATCAGATCGTTGTAATTGATTTTTGGGTTGGTGCTCCAATTCAGTGATCCACGTTAATAAATCATCTATTTTCTCAGCTTCAGGTTCTATATCAAACTCATCTTTAAGTTGAGCTTGTGATGGATCTAAGCCTGTCTCTATTTCTAAAGCTTTTAATAGATCTTCAATACTTTCGCTCAAGTGAACATTTTGAGGCTCGATTTCAGGCTCAGGCTCAATGTCAAGGGGCTCAGATACTTTAGGGGCCTCAATGGGGATGAGTAGTTCATCCTCATTGGCGAGTAAATTCTCAATATATTTATCTAAATCTTTTAAATCCTCATCTTGAGGCTCAAATTCAAATGAGGGTCGTTTTTTATCTAGTTTCGCTTTTTGAGCTTTTAAATCGACGAAACCTATCGTAGTTTTCGGCCGTTCTGCGCGAATACGTTTAGGGGGTATTGTTTTTTGTGGGGTGCCGAAATATTTTTTTGCGTTTTCAATATTTGCTAGGGTTGGGACACGAGGGATTTTTGGCGGCTCTTTTGGGATGTTTATTTTACTTGGGGTGCGTTTGATTATTAATAGGGGTTGGTCGTCTGATTTTATATAAGGGTGAGGGGAGGATTGATCAAATGATTTTTGTTTAATGAAATTTTTTATGTTCTTAGTTGGACTAGGCGGTTTTTTATTCAAATTAGGCTCAATATTAGTTTTAATCAAAGGGTTTATGGGTGTTTTAGGTAAGATTTTTTTTACGCTTTTAGAACTTAAATTCTCTGTCTGTTTAAGCTCTGAATTATCAACTAATTTTCTAGACACCTTAGGACTTAAGGGTGTTTTATTCAAGTGCTCAAATGATGTTTTATTATCTGAATTAATTAATAATTTCCTGGAAGTTTTAGGACTTAAAGCGATTTTATTTAAATTTTCTAATGATTTAGTTTTATCTGGTTTTTTATTTAATGTTTTTATAGAACCTTTTGGACTTGGAGACTTTTGATTCAAATTTTCTATTGATCTTTTAAGACTTGAATTCTTTTTTAAATTTGTTGCAATATTATTTAAATCACCTATCGATTTTTTATGTTTAAGATTCGTAATAGAACCGTTAGGACTATTCGGAACTAAATTCTCAGCTGAATAAAATTGCGAATTCTCATTTAGATTTTCTATAGAACTATTAGGACTTATAGACTTTTTAATTAATAAAACTGCATTTTTAATATCACTATTAGATAAGTTATTTACTGGATTTTTGATGTAAGAACCACTTAAAATCTGAGTTAATTTTACAGGGTCTTCGACTAAACTAACGCCATTTTGGTTTAAGTTTAAAATTTCACTCTTAAGTACTATATTTTCAGATGAATCACATTTATTATCTAATTGTAAGATCTGAGATAGATTGACAGTATTTACAAGTACACTATCGTTATCTGTGACACTATTAGGTGATTTGTCATAATTATTTATATCAGTGACTGATATATTAAGTAAAGTATTTTCTGGGTTTGAACTAGACTTTAATTCAAGTTCAGGGACATTAAATTGAGGGGTATCAAAGTTAGATGCATTGAGCTCCAGTTTAGGGGTTTGTATAGGCTCAATTATATTTTGAGTACAATTAGAGTCAATAAAATTAAGTTCCATTGGAACTTGATTAAAAATGTCTGGTTGTTCACTATAATTTTGATCAGATAATAAAATATTGTTCACCTCAGTATCCGAACCAGTGTCTGCTGGGATGATGGGTTGTTTCACGCGTACTTCTTCTTTACGAAGTTCACGCGCACGTATTTCTTCCTCCCCTTCCGTAGCAGTATCACTTTCATCATCTATTAATTGTTAAACACATTAGACAAATAAATAAATTAGTAATATATATATAACTAACCATCTGAAGTAGATTCATAACTAAAATCAGATCCTGTATCGTAATCTACTGGTGAATCAGAATCATCTAATTCTTGGTCTTTACTGTAACGTTTCACCCATTCTTTAGCGATGCGATGAGTGCCTTCTTTAGTAATTGGCTCTTCTAGAGCCTCTTCGAAGACTTCATCGTCTTCTGATTCCGAATCGCTGCAATTATAAATGTAATAACGCGATAAAAAATATTATTGATGCTCGAGTAGATTAGGAACATGAACTTACAGTCGCATCCATGGGTGAGACCTCATGAATGAGTTAAAAACGTAAACATTTATTTCTAAATATTCGTATACTTTTTTTTATATATATTTATGTCTCAGTGCAAGTGTGGCTTTTATGTCTTTTAATTTAATATATTGAGGGCATACCTTTCTGATGATTCATCACTGCTACCAATTTCAGCCGTGGATGCACCGAAATTACGATCAGTCCATTCATCCTCATCCATTTGACTAACAGACTCTTCTAAATCGGAAATGCCTCCAGTGCCAGACATGTTAGAAAATTCAATACGCTCGGGCGTATTCACTAAAGCAACAAATAAAAATTATAGAATCTATTGTCGTTCGATATAAATTATCGTACCTCTATCAATAAAATCAGCGCCTCTAATATCTCGCGTTTTATCAGGACTTCTACGTTCCCTACCCACTTTACTCTTCCCAACCTTACTACCCTTCAATTGTCCCGACATGCCGAAATGTTGCGAACAATAGAATTTATGCCCGTATTTACCATCCCTATCAAACAAATACGAACCCAAACGAAGCATAGTGCTGCAATATTGACAACGGAAACAACCACGGTGGAAGAAACGACCCTCTGCAGAAAGGCGCTCCATAAGGTAAACCCTCTTGGCGCAAAAGTGACAATTCTCTGATCCACCAGGGGCAGGAATTATTACTTTAGAACTCTATAAAAAAAAAACTCATAAATATTGTAAATTAGTATAAATAATAAAACACTCACTGATTTCTGGATAGGTTTAGCGATTTCCGGTTCAGGTTGTTTTTTAAACTGTTCCGTAATCTTTAAAACTTTATTTTGTTTTAATTCCCGCACAGTTCCTTCCTTTAATTTTTGATCTAGTTGCTTTAAAGACTTATCTATGGCAGCGTATTTTTTATCTTCGGAATCTTGTCGATCGATACCCTTCTTCTCCATTTTAGTACGACGCGCCAAAAATTGCTCATTGCTCCATTTAGGCACTCGTTCCTTTTCCCGATTACCCGATTTACCCATTTTGTTCTCAATAATCTTTTTCTCGATTTCGCGCACGTTCCAATCCGTCGTTTCGATTTTACCGATCGCGCGCAACAGATCTTTCGGTTTTTTATCTTGCGGAATTGTCTCACGTAACTTATCCTCGAAATCCTTAATGCGTCCTGAGAATTCTTCGTCTTTTTCCCCGCGTAATTTCCCAGGGAATTTCGGATCACGATCCTTTAAAAATGTTTAATTAATCAATTATGGTAATTTGGTTTTTTTTTGCATACATATAATAGTTTATAACAAAACAAACCAAATATTTTTAAACAGGTGTTAGTTAATCACAACACAATATTAGGAACACGGCAAACGTAAAACGTATTTTTTGGGTCTTACGGGAAATAATAATTTTCGCTCTAAATGTTTGACGCGATCTTCGAAATTCGGTGCCGTTTGTCGATACAAGTAGATCGAATAGTCCTCGAACGGACCATTCTCGTCGTATTTCGCATTTGCGTGCAACATTTGCATTGATTTTATAAACTGTTCCGTTTGTTGTTTACGTTGTTGTTTGCGACGCGACATACGCTCGTTGCGATTTGTAATGATTTCTTGCATACGCTGTTGTCGCTCTGCCTACGATTATCATATTTTGTGATTTAAAAATAAATAACGACACATTCTTCAACGCGATAACAGTTTTATATTTACGCAGAATTGTTTACTGATTCATAACTTATTATTTATATTGTTACAAACACTATGAATATTGGGTATGGGGGCCTGAGGTGTAGATGTGTTTCAAATCGCGTAAATACTAATTAAAATAATTAGAACACAATAAAACAACTAGATTTTCGATACAAAAATAAAAATGACCACAGTATATTTGACACCGAAAATTACACTTAAAATCTTATATGGGTACTAGAATATTTAACTCGTATATATTCAACAATCATAAATAGAAGCGTTATAGAGAAAAAATACGCGATTTTCAACCAGAATTTATTTTTTGTTTTCAATCCCTAAAAACACCACTACATAAATAATGATTGAATCAAACGTACAAGTCCGATCAGTCTTGTAAGCATGAGTTTAAACTTACCACTGATGCCCCAACTTTATCCTGACTCCTACGTTTGCGCACTTTTCGTTCATTCATCCCTAAATTCACCATAATTGCGTTCGGAATCTCTGAATGCCGCTTATGTCGAGCTGACACCCGGCTTTGAGTAGCCGCGTTAGCGGTAATATTCGTTCGATTCGGAACAGTAAAATCTCGCATTGGAAGTTTTTTCGGTTCAGGTAAATCCTAAACCACAAAACAAAAAATTAGTACTACTTCATAAACATTTCGAAACGACTTTTATGTCCTTGCGTTACCAATTTCATCGGTAATGGGTACGAAGATTTGTTAATTAGCTCTTGTAAATGATTACACTTCCCATCCAGTTGTTCATATCTATGGCGTAATAGGGATTTTTTACGGATAATTTGCAATATGCGTTCGGAGGGTTCTGATAAATTTTTAAAATCCACTTTTGGTATTTCATGTATGTGTTCTATGTTACGAACGATTTCCTCGGAAGTCTCTTCCGGTATGTTAGTTAAGCCATATAGTTTCGATGGTTTCAACTCGATATCGTGATCGGTTTGTAAGAAATTCTCGGATGAGTTCGAGTCTAAATCGGTTGGGAATAACGTCGCGCACGATTCGTTTTCGCGGAAAGTGTCATCGTCGCATTTATGCAAAACCTGGATTTCGATACTAGACGTAAGCGCTGGTTTAGTTTTAATACGCCTACGATATTTATTCCTTGTATAAACACGCGAATTGAATTTTTGCAACTCGACACGTTTATCTTTAATACAACAAATGCTTCGTTTCACGGATAAATTAAAACTGTTGTAGCTTAAGCGGCGTTTAGGGATTAACGTTGAGCGAAATTTCGATTTGACTTCCACCTTCTTTTTAGTTTTAACCGGAACTTTACTCATATCTCTCGCGCTAATTAGATTCGTTTTGATTTTTTGCGGATCTAAGGTTTTAGTGCACATTTTTAATTTTAAATTACGTTTCGCAGGCTTGGGTTTTGTGATTGGGGGCGCAGGGTTTTCGAACACGTCATCAGGGGGGTCTATATTGAAATAAATGACAGTTTCGAATTTCAATTTATTATCAATTCCATTACTGGACGTTAGCGATTTGTCGGTTTCGAAACTCGACTTTTCGGTTGAATTCGGAAAAGTGTCTAACAACGATTTGGAGATTAAGGATTCAAAACTGTCGAGATCGGATGTTTGTGATTGTTCACTAGTATCTATTTCGGATTTTAGTTTATCGTGCATGTTTATCGATGTGTTTTTTGGGTTTAGTTGAAAAAACGCTAAACCACTGTCGCTATGCACCGATATTTGGCTTTTGGTATTTAGGCATTCATTATCAAAATTTAACGCTTCTAGTTCAGTAAGGAAATTGTTATCAGTGGTTTCAGGTAGATGGGTTTTAGTTATTACCAATAGAGGGAGTTGGTGTTCAGATTTCTATATAATAATTAATACATTTTCGTTATTAAATACTAATTTATAGAGTTGGTAAGACTTACTAGTTTGGGGTGTTTGATGTGTGGTATTTCGCCACGGAAAGTATCGTAAATTTGTGTTAAATACGATAGCATTGTTAGCAGATCGGGTATTGCACATTCCTCCATTTCTAGCCCGGTCATTACTGGCGGTATACCTAATTCTTTTTCAAGAATATCAAACGCCAGTTGATTGTTCGCCGCCACATCATCCGTCACCAACGCATGGAAATCTAATAAATCTGGTCGGTAACGATGGATCACCGCACACAAAACAAGCCCATCTTTAAAAGATGTTGTCAAATCATCCACAGATAATTCCTCATAATGTATAATCTGCCGTTTTAACCATTCGAGCAATGTGTCTGGATGGACTTGAGAATCTAAACGATATAAAACCCAATCAAAAATATAAAACTTATTAATATATAATAAACAAACCTTTTCGTCGTCGTTTTTTGTGCAATTCTTGGATTTGAGGCGGTGCAAGCGTTGCGCTTTGCATCGCTTTTAAACTCTCTGGATTATCAGTGTCGAATAATAGAACGACTTGAGCGGGGAGTAATGAGTTTTTGTTTAGATTTGGGTAACGGGTGCTTGGGTCTAACGTGTATGATTTACTATCGCGTTGTAGGTTTTCTGGAGTGGTTTGGCCTAGTAAGCGGTAAATGGACTCGCGTTCTGCTAGCACTTCTAAGGGCGTCATGGTACCTGAACCCCAAGCGCGTAGGGCCCAACAGGCGTCCATTGAGGATAAAAAGCCTCGCGCACAACCTGAACCCGTTGGCCAAAACGGCTACACATAATTTTAAAAATGTTTATTAAGTTTTGTACACTTATATATGTGAACTTACTTCTAATAAACTATCACCAACTAGCGTCATGAGTAATCGATGACCATGTCTATCTAGTACTTTCGAGGCGTTCTCTGCCGCGTACATTGACGTAAAATCGAACATATTCACATCCGGATTGCCGTAATGATTCACAGCGAATTCCAAATCAGGCATTTGGTATTGAGTCGAAAAGTCCGCAGCTTCCCTAGCATAATTCTGTAACGCATCCACGTCGACATTTTCACGACTTAACAGCTTAGACGTATCTGGTATATCCTACACATATAAAACCATAAACAACACTCAAAACGCCGTCTAATTTTTAATATTACATTAATAATAACTCCTTTCTCAAGTAAACTCTGTTTTTTGGCTGTCATTACGAAGTAATGAGTGTCATCTTTGTAGTAAACAATATTTTCGAGATCAATACCGGTGGCTTCGTATAGATCTTTAAAGAATTTTTGGTTGAATATAAACGCAACGCCACTAATTTCTTCGACGCGCGCTTCCGCTTCCGTGCGTTTATTGATAAAATTCGCTGTGATCGCTATTGCTAATCGGCCACGGAACTCTTTGCGTTTAAATCCTTCGAGGGTGTTGCGACGCCCGTCGGCGCCGATGAGAACGTCGAATTCGTATTGGGCGACTGGGTGGTCTGCTGGGCAAAACATACCACGCCAACCAATGCCTAAAATACACAAATAAATTCCGAACGATTATTTAATTTTATGTTTAGGTTTTTTTTTATATAACTTACGTTCTTGGGATTCTTCTCTGGATGGGGGTGGTAAGAGTTTCATGAAACTGACTTCAGTGTGTATTTCAACCCCTAATAATAGTGCGACTTTTAATAAAATACATTGTATCTGCCGGATGCTAATGTGATCGATGGCGCCTGCGCAAAATTTCCCAAAGAACTTTTTAGCACCCAACGCTCGCAAATCTTCGATCACAAACGGCCACAAGTGTAGTACGTTATTACGCGACATGCGATCACGTTTCTCAATCACCACCTACAACAACAAACATTAATCGAAAACGAATTTACAGGATTTGAAAAAACCACAAAAAAAAAACGCACCACTTTGGCTCCTAATAACTGAGCCTCAATCGCTGTCCGTAAACCACAGGGTCCGCCCCCAACGATTAGAACCCTAGTGTTTGGACACGCTTTGCCCCTAGAGTAACATTTATGACTTGCGCGCAAATCGAATTTCTTCCAAAGCGCTTTTGCTCGCCATGAATTCACATATTGCTAAACTCCAAAAAAATGATTAGAAAACTGTATAAAATTGTTGTTTTGAGATAATACCTTTAATTTCGGGTAAAACGCAGGGAAATGATTGGGTCGTGTGTTGATAGCATCGCATAATTGCCTATGGTAGCCCAATATTGTTTTTAAGGTGCTTGCATTGCAGAATTTGTCGAATATATCACATGCCAAGGCGCTATCAGGTACTGCAGCGGTGCCTTGGGCTCCCCGGTTATTTAGGCTCGTGTGATCCATTATTTTAAAAAATTCCCACTAATTATTTGGCAGTAAATGACCTAAAATTAGAAATAATACATTTAATTTGAGGGGTTGCTACTGTCAGTCGACAATTTTTTGATTTGAAAACATTACTTTATTAAAAGCCCCCTTGATTTACACAAATAAATTCCTAATATTATTTAATTAAATTCCAACAAATATACTCTTATAGACCAATTTCCCTAATGCATATTACGTTACCAGGCACATATATATATATCTCCTATCGAGTTTTAAATAAACACGAAAAATTAAATTGACAATTTGTACGAACGTAAAATGGACTGCGCAATTTTGCGAATTATTTTCGAATACATCGCGGAAACGTCACAGTTATTTCCATACACATGATTCGTATTTTCAAGTGTTTTACCGTGAATTTTTGTAATTTTATTATATGGACCCAATATTTCGCGAACTCAAGTGCCAACATTTATTTATTGGCACAACTTGTAAGTGGTACGCAATTCATAATAAATTATGGTTAAAAACGTACTGAGTAATCTAGAAATGATATGACATTTATATCACAAATAAATGCTGGTATTTATGAGTTTTCTAGTGCACAAACATTACAGTTAATAATATTAATTATTTTATGTCAAACAACCGACTTTCTAGAATTAAATAATAATTATTTTAATGTATCTAGAAGACTGTAAGGCGATCCTATATATATATAAGTTAATTCCCTTTAAGTAGCATATGAACGGACATTACTAAAAAGCCGGACATATCTCATTAGCTATAAATAAATATAGCAATTTTTTTTTGAGCACAATTGTCTCATTTAAACAATACATTCTCGACTTTAGTCATTAGTCATCGATAGGGAATTAATCTTAACTGCACTTGGACACTCATAGGCGACCAGGTGTATTAAAACTAATTTCTTCTTTCTAATCATCGAAACAATGAAACATCAGATTGCAAATGAAAGAAATCATTGCGCATTTGTGTCAACAACCTTAATGATTCGTTTAACACAAAAACCACAAGTTTCTAAGCACAAAATATGGTTTTAAAATTTATTATGCAATATTAAAACGAATAATAAATTCAGATCACCGTCCAATGCATTGTTTGGTAAACTAATAAATAGTATTGGGTCTGGGTCAATGGGACAAAATGCCTCAACCAGGAGGTCAGGGACCGCAGACCGCACCCTACGGCAACGTTGTCGTTACCGGAATATAAAATACGTCATCTGAAATCGAATTGACTACTGAATTCGCCTACGGAAAAATACAAACATGGTGCTCAACATATCGATGTTTTCGATCAACTAATAAGGTCATTTGTAACATATAAAACAATACGGTTAATGTATATAGAGCTTAAGTAATCGATTCGTAATTTTATTTATATAATAAAATAAATAATTGAAACATGGATAACAGTGTATATTTGAAGACTGATAAATTCTAAATTTAAATCGACATTTCCTGTTTAGAAATATTTTTATTTCTGGCCAAGTACCAAAATGTTCATTTTGACTCGAAATTGCTTATTTTCTCAAACATATATAGAGCTTTTCAATAACGAACAGACAAAAGTGAAACGGCATAAATAATTGTGCAAACAAATTGCGCATTTTTTCTTTGGTGCTTTATGCGGCAATTTTCATTTTGTTTACCTACTTTCCGCGGAAAAGTTTTTCGCATCAAGAGATAAAAATCACGCTCAACATTTCGCGCAAAATGAACCAACTTTATTTATATTTATATATATACATACAGATGTAATTTATAATTAAAACAAATTATATAATAAACATATGTTTAACCGGATGCTTTTACTAAAATTCAAATTCGTTTAAATTAATAATGACGTTATTTAAATTCTCGTCCTTTTTCCTAAGAATAATATATAATTCACATTTATAACGAAACAAATAGAAGAAATGACGTCAAATACGTTTTTTGCGATTATTAATCATGATTCATAACTTATTTAAATATCTTAGTCAAAATAATTAACAACTCACAAATATACTCAGAAATGTAGCACCATAATTCAATCACCCTTATCATTTGATAAGCAATTTAAATAAAAACCCTGCCACGTATTTAATAACGCTCCAGAAACAACAGTGACATTCAAGTGAATATCTAAACTAAATCACCATGAAACGAATAAGTGTTCTATTTGTTGTAATTGCGGTTGTTAATTCGCAATACGTGATACAAAACACTTCATATGTGGTCCACACCAATGTGATACATCCAGGAAATTTCACCCAACAATGGCAACCCCCAACGCGCCCAATTGGTTACGTTAATCCGTATGGGAGTCACAATTTGTTTATTGGAAACCCTGGATACTCAGATATTAAAGTATTTCAACAGGTAATTTATTTCGATTAAATATTTGATTTGGCTAATATTGATTACGGCACAAATATTTCCACGAAACTTAATCGATCGCCTTAGGGCTCGTGCCAATGTCAAGGTCACTCGTTTTTTTTTGTCCAAATTAATTACAGATATATTTGTGGAAAATGGTCATTTATAATCAAAACATGTATTTTATATAGAACGCAAGAATGAGATCTGGCTGGTTAGCAATTCGATATCAACTAATAAAATACCCAGCACCAGGGTTTATGCTTACCCCAAACATTACGGCAATACGTATCTATGATTTATATAATAATGGAAACGGTGGTTACGCTAATATCGTAAAAGGAGGACTCGGATACCGAAACGTAACAATATCTTTACGATCGCAAAGAAGCCATGGATTCAATTTTACAATCGAAATTTATGGACGCCGATAATAAATACTTACTTATATATGTAAATCCTGTTTCCCTCATTCATGGTTAATGCGAATAAAAAAACCTGCAATTAAAAAAAAAACAGTCTATAGATAGCGTTTAAAATTAGTTTACGCTAATCATCAATCAATCAATTGACACGATATTTTTAATTTGTTTTCAAAATTGGTCAATGCAGGCCAGTGCACCCGTTGGCACTTAGTGTACCCTGAAATAGCTTTTGGAGCAGCCAATTTTATTTTTTAAACCTCTCCAGAACGTTTTATATTATTATATTAAACTTAAGCGTATATTTATATATATATATAATAGTGCAATTCTTATTACAGTATGGTTTTCTTAACTGAGATACAATAGAATACTTAACTGGATGTTTAGTAATTGTCTATTAGTTGTAAAACAGCGCTTATTATATTAATTATGTGTAATACATATTTATTATAATATAAAAGTAAATTTAAAACGCGATTTAAATTAAATGCATACATATTAAGAAAACCCTGGACTTGGGTCAAAATACTGGCGTTGGAAAAGTTCCAATATTTATTTATTTTAACATATATCCCAATTACACAAATAGACTTCATCTTTTTCGCAAATTTAACACATTTAAATGTATTCAACAAATTAATTAATTAAACTATTGGGTATATTTAGTTACATTTTTAAATTTAAAAAAAAAGCATGTATTGTTACATACATATGTAGTAATTATATTTAATAAGATGTTACATGGAGTGTTTTTTTGTTGTTGTGAAGGTAAAATATAATTTGTTGCATCTTCAAGGTTGCGAAACATTTGCAAATTTGAATTTAAATAAACAATTGAAATAATAGCCACTTTCCAGGAAAATCGCGTGTTTAGTTCGAAGAATGTATAAACAATTTTGAAAGTAATTTATACACATATGAAAGTAATTTGTGATTGTATGTATTTCGTCAAATAACTCCAATTTTTAAATGTTTAAATATTTATAAATAAAAATTAGGTCAAGTACGTAGTCACTCAATCACTAAACCAATTGATTTTTACGATATACTGAATCACCCACAATAATCAACAACAAATAAATAAAAAAAACGCCTAAACACATTCGTACATTTCCACAATTTACGCTAGTTTCTTTGTATAAGTGGTACAAGTGTTCGTGTGCAAGTTTCTATAATTACATTTGTAATTCAATGTATTTTAACATATATGTAGATTCGTACCCAGTGTAAGGTATGCAATGGCGAGTAATGCTTTAAACTATATTAATTGTGTATAACAATTACTGTTTTTATTGTATAAATCGTAAATATAGGTCCTGTAACCCTTATAGTAAGTATATATCTGTTGCCAAGCAACGTGTTAGTAAAGAGGGATCACTCTGTAAGCTTCAAGGTGAAATATTCCCTAAAATCAATTCTGTTGCATAAATAAAACAGCCTAAAGTTCTTTTTACATGCAATTCGTCTCAAGGAACTTTTATATATACATGAAACGTTAAAACTTAAACCCTAATATTTTATACAACACGCACTAAATATAAATTCGAATGTAGTCTTAGGTTACGTTGTTTAATGATTCAGATATATGAAATGTAATCATAGAACCGGACAAGACGAATAAACGTACTTATTCGCAGGGAAATGTGAAAATAAATGTTGATCAAGTGTAACAAAGAGTGCGTTAGTGCATCCAACGCATACATGTATGAAAAGTCGCGACATAACGTCGACGACCGAGTCACAGACCTTTTGGTTTCTGCGGACTATTGTGTGGGGAGCTGGGGGACGTCGGGGCGAAGCCCCACGCGATGATGACTCATCCCAACACACACACACACACACACAAGAAAATTAAGACTTATTGCAGCGATGTTCAATGGCCAAACTTTTGAATAATGTGTCTAGGCGTTTCGTTCGATTATAGACTACAAACAAACGCATTGTCTAAAGCGTCTAAAATTAAGACTTGCGCGCATACGATAAATTTAGATTAGGAAATGAAACCTAATATTTTCCAAACAATTATTTCGTTTAGTTAAACTGCGTTTAAGGGCTGTAAAAGGTTAAAAACCGAGTGATTTATTATCGAGGCGTATATCACTTCCGGTAATCAATTTCTAGGGGTCAATTTAAACGAAAATACCAATTTATACACGAAATATAGGTCATTTAAATTGCATAGTATATAAAACAATCAATAGTAAATCATACATCGATTTATCGAGTGTGATTAATCGATTTAACAAAATCACCTGTTTTTGACCTTCAAGTGACAACAAAACTACCTGGTTTTACTTAACCTTGTGCAAAAACCACAACATATCGTTTTATATGTCGTTTCACCCACAATATTTACCATCCCTACATTCAGACACTTTTTATTAATTTACCCAATTTATTACATCATTAATTAGAAATGCCAATTAACTAAAAATACCTAATTGAACTGAGTTCAAGGTGAATTCTTAACGGTTTTTGGCTTGGTGAAGGATCGCGTAATAATAAACACCACTGATGCATACTGCATTTCACTAATAATACTGATATTGAATTAATTTTTATAACAAACCGATAACGCTATCAGTGATCAATCACCAGTGAATCAATTAGATTTTTCACACATTATTATATGTATAGACTAATGTTAACATTTCGTTTAACTGTCCATATATCACTTAAATGATTATTCGATAGTACTTGGGCATGTACGTGTTAAATAGTCATGCATGTAGTATTTAGAAATTATTTTAATTGTTCTGCATGAAGTAATAAATACTTTCGTACAAAATTAAGTGACGAAAATAATACGAATCATAAATCGTAATCTTATCGCATTTGTGAATGTGTGATAAGAACCTTAAATATCATTGTCGATTTGTTATAATTTCTAAAAAAAACTACAACAAACTCTTAAATTAACAAAAGAAATGGACAATTTGTTAAATGTCTACTTACATTTGTCAATCGTTCCAATCGTATATACACGTTTATCCCAATAACAACTGAACATACAGTTATTTATATCACAGAACATTTATTTACCAGAGATCATTGTTGTACCTTTATAAAAAACAAAAATAATGAAACATTTTTTTTGTTGTTGCACCAGAAATACACGCAAAAACTACGATCCGAACTACACAAATTCTCAAACTGAACTGAATCAAATCCAAACGCCTAAACCAGTCGTTCACTCAACGGAAATAAAGATTGTCGACTACCAAATCAACAAAGAACATTCAACGATTATATAACAATTAAAACTAAAATCTAAATCATACATTTGTTTAAATAATACATATTATTATTAAATCATAAGCATCTAAGTACTAAATAGCGATAATATGCAAATAAATATGCTTTTAGACCTACCCCAAAACTACTTTCTGCTACAAAATAATATATCGTAGTAGCGACATCTATGTAAACTAAAAGGTATTATATTTAAAATAACCGCCATATATTTATATATATTTAATTAAATATCTATTTTCAAATATAGATGTTTATATGTAATATGAATTAAATAAAAAAATAAATAGGGGATGAAGGAAACATAATTAATAGATTAAAAATTTATATATATTATAGATATATGTACTTATGTTTATAATTCATGATTATCGTATTCTTACGAATTAAGTTTCTGCGTTCACAAATACAAATATAGTAAACAAATAAAAAATAATAGTATTTTTTTTTTAAAAATAAATCGATACATACAAATATTATTTATAATATATAGCCACATTCATAACGTTTAGGTCAATCTAATATTTATAATAAATATTAGATATTCAGGTCACTTATTATAATACATGAAATTTGTTTAATCAATTGAATTACGTGCATTGTTTTACACCAATGAGGTAGTTTTACACTAAATAACAACAAAACTATTCAAAAAAACAAAAAAAAAGAAGCGAAACTAAATATATGAATGTGACTAAACAATTTAAAAATTACACAAATGCTTTTAAATCGAATTTTGCCCGCATATTAAAGCCATTTTATTAAATTTGTTTATAATAAAATTTATATTAAATATAATTTAGGTGGCGTTACACGCCCCCCCCATATTTAAATAA
Organism: Nebria brevicollis; assembly: GCA_944738965.1. NCBI lineage: Eukaryota > Metazoa > Arthropoda > Insecta > Coleoptera > Carabidae > Nebria > Nebria brevicollis. Next base: position 8,059,516 of record OX122910.1, on the reverse strand, counting down.
TAAAACAGCTTTAAAATTGCATCTAATAACAATCTTGGTTTAACACACGTTATTGCAGTTTTTAAACTGTTATAATACTATAACAATTTATGTGCCGTATTCGTTGGTGCACTTTTTTTTTTTGCAAACATTTTATTATTTGGAGTTTTCTTACTATTTTAATTATTCAATATAAAAATGGTAAATTTAGAATATTACACGTTTAGATGTACGTTATATTCCCATTGTTACTTTTAACTAGCTGATTTCTTCATTATTCTTCGCAGTCCGTTTATTTTACTTCTCTAATAATCGAAACTATGGAAATAATGTGGTTTAAATTTGAAATGGAAGTTTATTATTTTTAATTAAATCGAATATGGCAATTAATTACACCCCAAATGAGCAGCTAAGATAAAAGTAACGAAATTGCTGCATTTTTTTTAAACTTACAATATTACTTAAATTTATAGTAATATAATACTTTACTTTGTAATAATAATGAATGAATGATAAAAAAATGTTCAGTTTATCAAAGAAAATGTGTCACAACATAAAATTTGAGATCTCTCATTATAATATATATATAATTTGTTATTTCTTCACGATAATTTTATATTAATTAACATTAAATTATGGCAGTTCTTGTACCAATTGTTACGTTTCAACGTCCATGGTACGTAATTTTTGTTGAAACGATATACGAGGACATATCTTTAAAATACAATCTTATATCGAAATATATTTTCAATCAAATTCAACATTGAATTTGCAATTACGATAAGGCAAGATTAATACACCTAAAGACACTCCCCCCCCAACCCAAACTTGATCTTCAGTACTATATAATTATAGTATGATTATCTAATTCTATAATGATTAAGCGTTAATCATTGCTAGGTTTACATAATTATTATAATTATTTAGTTGAGTAAACAAGTACCAGATAAATCTATGAGTTATATGGATTACAACCCGAGATTTGTTTTTAATTCATTTATCCGGCGCTTTATAAATAATACTCCAATAAATATAAATATTTGGTCAATATATATTATATAAAACACCTTTTAAAACCTTGTTTTAAATTCGTTTCTCTAATATTTATACAATTTTCGCATAAAAAAAAGATTGCACAAAAAATTTAACATAATAATTAATTTAAAATGAGTCTATTAAATATGGGATATTATTTTAAAAAATGATAATAAAAAGATTTTAATACTGTTTTTTTTAATTAGAGAAACGAATTCGAAATGTGGTCGAGATTCAGTTTAAAAAATATTTAATTATTACGTCGACTAGCGTACAGTCTGCGTTCGTTTACCACTTATCAAGGGTAAGTAGAATCACTAGAGTATTGCTGCCACAAATTGCAAAATAAAATTAATATAACTAGGATGTTTTTTTTTCCACGAATTTTCGCATCATTGTTTAATGTAAAATACGTTAAAGTCTGTCCGTAGAATTTTTCATATTCGAACACTTGTGTTTTTGTTTAAAAAATTGGCAGTTTTACTGTATAAATGTAACAGTTTACGATATGATTAGTTTTGTTATAATATTGCTTTATATATTTTAAAAATTAAATTAAAACTTCGTCAGGTATTTTAATCATGTTAATTTTAGCACATCAGTCTGCACCATTCCACATAGGACTAACATGCTATATTTGTTCCAATTAAATAAGAATTAGTAAATATAGCATGTTACGCCGTTTGTAATCATAAAATAGTGCTATTCGTAATTGCGGGGGGCATACCATATTTGCGCGACTTTTAAATAGTATATATTTAATATAAAAAATGGTGTTTCAATTTTAAATATTGGATTTTATTTTTAATATTTTTCTCTCTCTCGTTCTCCCATCTAATTCATTTTGTGTATAATATAATTATTTTTGGACCCAATCAATAAGATTGTGTTATGTATATTGGAATACTAATTCATTAACTCATAATATACAAATATTAAAATGTATTTTTATTTATTTTTGCAAATAAAGTGAATAATATTTGGTTCCTAGTACGATGTAATGTTTTAACGGTGTTCAATGGCGATTTCAAGTGTTTCTATATGGAGGTGTTGTTAGATGAATGGAAATTTAATCTCGAGTATTCTACGTAATAGAAATAGGCGTAGCTTGGAACACTCCAGATGTAAATGCCGAATATTATACGCGTTGTTTGCAAAACTAACAAAATCAGAAAATTGGTAATGACATTTTGTGTATTTAAGCCGTTTTTTTAAATATTAACAATTGCTTGAAATTGTTACGTTTATTTGTTTAAAATAAAAAAAACATTTATTTGGAGTTTTTCTCTTGATAATTCTAATCCCACTTAGGGAGTACGTACTCTATGTCCAAGGCACCCTAAGATAAATTGGTTTTTTATATGTTTTCAAATGACGAAATATTCATTAATAATGCATCAAGAAAAAGTGGTGCACTAGAATAAATATCGAATACGAATGTCTAAATGTCGATTGTTTGAAGATTTAAAATAAAATAATTTATTAAATGAAATATGGCAATAAAAAAATAGCACCAAATCACGCAATAAAAATAGTATTAAACAATCACAGATCATTGTACCGTTGCAAAAAAAAAACGACTGAAAAATACACAAAAACAATTTTCACCACCAACAAAAAAATGATTCATAACTAATCTTCGCTACAAAAAAAATTGTAAATAAATTAAAAACATTACTAATTATCGTAAGAGAGCGATTTTCATTAATTAGTACTTAAATTATGATTATTACTTAGCATTGCGACCGCGTTCGTTTTTGTAATGTCGCCTAAGAATGGTTCTTTTTTGAACGGATTCAAGCCCGGATTCGATGACTCATCGTAGCCGGAATCCGAGCTGGAATCACTGTCCGATTTCGATGCGATTTTATCGCCGTTTTCGATCGCAATCGCCGCCGGTAGTACAGATGGTTGCGCCATGGACGCCATCCGAGCTTGGCACGGTTTTAAAAAACGTGGATCAATCAACACTTCTCCGTTTGGGCCCTTGTAAATCGTTCCACAGCAAACTGTTTCTCTAAAACATTATTAAATTGTAAATTAAACTGTTTCCGGTTTATTACACTTAAAATATAACACATTTGAAGCACTTAAGCGGCGTAAATAATTATTATCTTGTTCTAAACGAATTTAATAGTTGTTTGGGTGATTATAAAAAATAAACTTACGGTTTCCAGAAGTTTAAATCGACAAAACCACTAACTTCTGGTTGCATTTCGCGCCTTTTCGCTTGCGCCTTATGTCGCCGACTGCTCACCGTCGACAAACTATCATCGCAATCACTCCCACCAGGACTTGCAGCCCTACTGCTTCCAGCGCTACGATTCCCCTCAGTTTCACCCAGAAAATCATCGTTCATTTCAACGTCATCGAAGTGTTTGCCCTCCGAGCGATCGGACAACGCTGGACTTGATTCCCGATCGAGTTTTCGTTTCTTCTTTTTCATGATCTTCTCGATTTTCTCGCACGTGCTGTCTTTTTCGCCGGCCGGTGTTTTTTTGTTTTTCGACTTGAATTTCGTCATCGATTTCATACCAGGACCGGCACGTGCATCTACCACCTTTTTCACATACCACAAATACATTTTTAACATCGTTCACCACGCACAAACAAAATATTCTCGCACGGAATAATAACGCAAATATGTCTTGTGAAGTTTGTAATTTTTAAGTGGACAATTTGTTTATAAAAAAAATATTATTTAGTTGCTATAGTTATATTTGTTGCTTATCGAAAAAAAATGACAAATATATATATATATAATAATAAATAAAATAACTTACGTGTCTCCAGTTTCTATCGGAACCGGCAGGTAATTTTTTCCAGCGTTTTACCAACAAAACACACGCATTACATATTTCCCCTTGGCGTGGCGCAACTAGTTGGAAACACTCAATAAAATCTTCCTCGTACTTTTTACTATCCGTAAATCGAGAGCTGGAAAATGAAACCAATTTATAAGACTCTAAAAACGCATATAAACGAGACTGATGTATTATACCTGCTCGATTTCGCTTTGCAAATGCAACACCCCGTAGATGAGCGGTACACTTTTGGTTTGTGGAAGGAAAACATGTTTGAAACACCTAAAAATTACGACAATATATATATACTGAAAAGTGTCTCAATATTTTGAGCACGCAATTAAAAGCGCATTTGGCGCCAACAACAAACAATAAAACATACAGTTCATTATACTGTACGGGCAGCATTGAGCATTCGCCTTCGAATCAACAGTAAATTTAATCTCAAATGCGACCTTGGCGAAATCAACGACCCCCGCAAAAATCACGGCGTGTTTTAAGAAAAAATACACATATTTCGACAGTTTTTTGACCCCACAACAGTTCCAGGTGATAGAATACCTAACCGACTACAGAGACGCGAGATTTGTGTGCTAGAAATCACGTAGACAGGATTCGAAACTAGGACACCGAGTACCCAAATCTACTAAATAGTTTTTGGTAGTGTAATAAAAACCTATACACCAAATCATGCTAATACAGCCCTGTATATAGATAAATGTATAACTGCGTAGTTTTATACGTTCAAATAAATAGTGAGTAATTGAATGTTTTTGTTTTTTATTTATTATAGTTCGTTAACATCTGGTAAACATATTTTGAAATGCAGTAAAGGGTTAAGACGGTAAATCGTAAATATGATTAGAGAATCTTGAGTATAAACAAGTGTGCGAGTGCAATCAGGCCACGGCGACATGGCGATGTTGTTCTTGTTGTTTTAATGCACGTCAACAACAAACTGTAGCCGCAAACCAACCAAACCTGGTTGTGCAAAATCACTTTCATTGTGCGAACTTTATATGTATAATACCTATTTATAGCATACGTAGACACCCAAACAAACTGTGAATCCATTGCTTAGCAATCAAACGTCTAATTATTTTTGGTTTCATATTTAAACGAACCCAAAAACACCTTAAACTAACAATAGACCGAAGGTCGATACGACTTCGACGCTTATGACCGATAATGTTGTAGAAAACAACCAAAAAAAAAACCATTAAATATATTTCAAGTTTAATCTAATCACGAAATAGATTATAAACTGTAAAGAATCATTTGCAGATAGCAATATCATATATACACCTATTAGTTTACAAAAACAATTACTTGTTTTCAAGAACGCATCTATAAATAATTTTTATTTAAACAAAACAAAACAAAAAAAAAAAGTCGCGTCTGAATTAAATCTAAATTTACGACGAAAATAAACACTTAGCCAAAAATGCATTACATGCAAAAATTCACTGACCCACGCAACATTTTTTTCACTCAAAAAAAACAAACAACCACCAATGCATCCAGCGTGTTAATTTTTTTGAAATAAATTCGAATTGTTTTAAATGAGTAAGAAGGGTATAACAAAAATTTACGAGGTCAATGCCCCCCTTAATAGTCTATTTCTTGGGGGGAGCATTCGAAATGTAATATTGATAAATATTATTAAATGAAGTAATATAAATAAGTTTGAAATTTGTTTTGAAACTGTATTGAGTACTGTTTACAAACTTATCTCAAAACAAAGTCAATATAATTAAACATTTATTGGTAATATTGCTGACAATTTATAAATGTATAAACTATTTTAAGGAATATTTACCTTAAAGCGTTTAAAGTAAATAGTCGTAAATAATAATTAAAACTAATTGAAAATAACGACTTTATTGGCGCAAATAAATATGGGGGGGTAGGTGGATAAAAGAAAAGTGTGATTTGATGGTTAAGGGTGGGAACAACCCTCGTGAAAAACACGTGTAAACTCGTGTTAGGAAAGTTGATTGCGAAAGTATCGCTTCGGTGAAATGCTTACGTGATAAAAACGTCGAAATATCCCAACCACTTTCAGACACAAATACAAAACACCACGTTACAAAAACCACTGTCAAAATGTCACTGACGTAAATGTCATAGCGTTAAAAAAAATAAAATAAAAAAATAAAACACCACCACCCTGACCTGAATTTCAGTTAAACTTTTCGACTTGATTCTCAAGCAGCCGATTCAGACGCCAATGTTGCACATTGAATTTCTAAATTAACTACACAATAACCCACAATGACAATCTAGTAAAACGATAGCAACGACAATTCGCAATTGATTGCACGCGCAATAAACGCAAATACACGCGTATTTATACCTAAAAAACGTGAAATATCGAGCACAATTGTCACTTACCTTTACAACACAGGTGACTGCAGAAACAGAGATAAACGGATTGCGCATCCACATAGCGCACGCTTCGTTATTATCTTCTTATTTTACTTAGAATTCAATTTCAATTCAGTGCATTTCAATCTAAAACAACAATTACAAACACAATAAACAATTGTTTCAACAATTACACACACAATCAATACGTTTCGACACTCATTTTAACTAAATTGACAGCTAAATGTCAATTTTAAATTAGGATGTATATCCGGATTAAATTTTAAAAAAACGCGGGATATATTTCACACAAATCAATCAATAAATTAATCATTTCAATCAATCATTTAGTTCATATACTTAAACAAATGTTAATATTAATTAATTAACTAATATATTTACTTATTTGAGTTAAAAGTTGTATGTATTATTATTAAATAAAAACGTTTTCTATAAATTGTTTATATATATATTAACTATCTGTAATACTCTCGTTTAACCGATTTATTAAGTAGTTATTTTAAAAACCCGGCCGGTTTAACAGGGGTATTAAATTTTAAAGCATAAATAGTAGGGATTTAAATTTCTGAATGTTATATTTATCACGTCATTTTGACAGTGTAGTTTTTCTTGAAATCAGCTGATTATGGAAAATATACAGTGAAAATTGTCGAGATTTTCGTGCGATTACATTAAATAATGGTGTATATGTGTATTAAAAGCTAAATTAATAATAAAAGCGTAGTTTTTTGTTGGAAAAAATGGCTGCAAATGATCAGAACGCAATTGCACATAATTTTAAAGTTGTTTTATTAGGAGAAGGTTGTGTTGGAAAAACCAGCTTATTACTAAGATATGTTGACAATACATTTAATTCGGCACATATAAGCACTTTACAGGTATTTATGGACGAGTGTGTTAACCAGAAAAAAAACGATAAGATCGCGTGTTTTTTTTTGTAGGCGTCATTTTTGACGAAGAAACTAAATATTGGAGGAAAACGCATTAATCTTTCTATATGGGATACAGCAGGTCAAGAGAAGTTCCATGCATTAGGCCCGATTTATTATAGGGGTTCGAATGGGGCGATTTTAGTGTATGATATCACGGATCAAGACACGTTCCAGAAAGTGAAAAGCTGGGTGAAAGAGTTGCGTAAAATATTGGGCGCTGATGTGCGATTGGTGATCGCTGGTAATAAAACCGATTTGGAGAAAGATCGAAATGTTTCGATTGAAGAAGCGGAAACGTAAGTTATATCAAATTAAAAACAAAAAAAAAATGAACTAGTCTATCTCTTCGGGAAACACCACAGATAGCTGTTATCTTTAATACAAATAGATACGCCAATCAAGTAGGCGCAACTCATTGCCATACATCAGCGAAATTGAACCAAGGAATGGAAGATATGTTTTTAACATTAACGCAAAAGATGATCGAACACGCCGTCGAGCAAGAAGCTCAAAATTCGAGTTTAAATCGACAAAATTCCACACGCCGAAATGTGCTTGTTGTGGATGATGATGAGCCGCAAAGACAAACGAATAAAAGCTGTTGTGGTTCATCATAGTTTTTTTAAAATGAATTATTGTATTATATAAACGAAACTGTATATTATATTTACTATAATTATTAATATTGCTATAATAATATGGGCTGAAAAACACTTGTAATAGTGTGAAAATATTGTTATTAAATTATATTATTGTTTTTTTTCTTTGTTTCTTATTTTGTACGTATACACACAAAATTATCAACGCGAAAATAGATACAAAACGGCTTCAACTTACTAAACGGCCATGCATGATTTATCAATTGATCATCTGTGATTAGTTTGTTTTATATTAAACAATAATAAATTGTATATTTTTAAACACTTATAACTGTAAAATATATTAAGTCCCAGCTACTGTTAATTTGACTATGTAAAATTGTTATTATGAATGAATACATACATACATTTGAAATTAGATCCTAATGTTTTTTTTTAATGTTGATTAAATTTTGGTGAAGAAATAACAAAAAAAGCTAATTGGGAATGCAACACGCCGATCCCTAAGGAGTTGTTAGTTGCAGCGCTCACTAATTCTCTGATATGTTAAGATATTTAAAATCTAAAATACTTAAAGGTTTAAAACGAGACATTACTATCGTTAACATATTAGATTAGTGAGGACTGCTTAAGCCCCACCACCACGTCAAGGTAACTCCACGGTGGGGCCGCCTAGGTCTCCCAACGAGAGGGCCCTACCTATCTACACTGGTTAGCTAATGAGGCGGGGAGCTATGCATAGCTCCGGTTGTTTAGTTGAAATTTGATTGCAGAGAAAAACGAGCGAAATATTTATAGATTGCAGTGTACGGGTCCGGACACCGCGAAATTGTTTTAAAGAGTGGCCGCCCAGTTACCAGGACCGGACTGACCAAAAATGTACTTTAAAAGATTTGTATGAATGTGAATGAAAAATGTAGTCAGTAAATGCGAGCACTGTTTCCACTGTTTATTTAAAGTATAGCAATGAAAATTGCTGTTTTTTTTGCAAATTAATTAAAATCTGATCTGGGACACTTTTATTTTAATTCTTGGATTGCAGCTCTAGAACAGGTGAATAACTTGATATTTTCTTTCTTCTCTCACTTCTTTCGGAGATGTAGAACCCTTAGGACTTTTTCTCTCTTCCCTAAAGTGTAGGAAAAAAAATACCCTTTATTTTACCAAAGCAAAAGAATTGATTTTTACCAATAATTAAATTTCAATACTTTAGCAATTAAAATTGCTTTTTGTTTTTTTCATTGCCCGAAGATCTCTAACTTCTCTCGGAGATGTGGAACTCGCTCAACTTTTTCTCTCTTCCCTAAAGAGTTGGGAAAAAAAAACCTTTATTTTACCAGAGCAATAAAATTGCTTTTTACCAGTAATTCAATTTCAATACTTTAGCAATAAAAATTGCTTTTTGTTTTTTTCATTGCCCGAAGATCTCTAACTTCTCTCGGAGATGTGGAACTCTCTCAACTTTTTCTCTCTTCCCTAAAGTGAAGGGAAAAAAAAACCTTTATTTTACCAGAGCAATAAAATTGCTTTTTACCAGTAATTCAATTTCAATACTTTAGCAATAAAAATTGCTTTTTGTTTTTTTCATTGCCCGAAGATCTCTAACTTCTCTCGGAGATGTGGAACTCTCTCAACTTTTTCTCTCTTCCCTAAAGAGTTGGGAAAAAAAACCTTTATTTTACCAGAGCAATAAAATTGCTTTTTACCAGTAATTCAATTTCAATACTTTAGCAATAAAAATTGCTTTTTGTTTTTTTCATTGCCCGAAGATCTCTAACTTCTCTCGGAGATGTGGAACTCTCTCAACTTTTTCTCTCTTCCCTAAAGAGTTGGGAAAAAAAAACCTTTATTTTACCAGAGCAATAAAATTGCTTTTTACCAGAAATTCAATTTCAATACTTTAGCAATAAAAATTGCTTTTTGTTTTTTTCATTGCCCGAAGATCTCTAACTTCTCTCGGAGATGTGGAACTCTCTCAACTTTTTCTCTCTTCCCTAAAGAGTTGGGAAAAAAAAACCTTTATTTTACCAGAGCAATAAAATTGCTTTTTACCAGAAATTCAATTTCAATACTTTAGCAATAAAAATTGCTTTTTGTTTTTTTCATTGCCCGAAGATCTCTAACTTCTCTCGGAGATGTGGAACTCTCTCAACTTTTTCTCTCTTCCCTAAAGAGTTGGGAAAAAAAAACCTTTATTTTACCAGAGCAATAAAATTGCTTTTTACCAGAAATTCAATTTCAATACTTTAGCAATAAAAATTGCTTTTTGTTTTTTTCATTGCCCGAAGATCTCTAACTTCTCTCGGAGATGTGGAACTCTCTCAACTTTTTCTCTCTTCCCTAAAGAGTTGGGAAAAAAAAACCTTTATTTTACCAGAGCAATAAAATTGCTTTTTACCAGAAATTCAATTTCAATACTTTAGCAATAAAAATTGCTTTTTGTTTTTTTCATTGCCCGAAGATCTCTAACTTCTCTCGGAGATGTGGAACTCTCTCAACTTTTTCTCTCTTCCCTAAAGAGTTGGGAAAAAAAAACCTTTATTTTACCAGAGCAATAAAATTGCTTTTTACCAGAAATTCAATTTCAATACTTTAGCAATAAAAATTGCTTTTTGTTTTTTTCATTGCCCGAAGATCTCTAACTTCTCTCGGAGATGTGGAACTCTCTCAACTTTTTCTCTCTTCCCTAAAGAGTTGGGAAAAAAAAACCTTTATTTTACCAGAGCAATAAAATTGCTTTTTACCAGAAATTCAATTTCAATACTTTAGCAATAAAAATTGCTTTTTGTTTTTTTCATTGCCCGAAGATCTCTAACTTCTCTCGGAGATGTGGAACTCTCTCAACTTTTTCTCTCTTCCCTAAAGAGTTGGGAAAAAAAAACCTTTATTTTACCAGAGCAATAAAATTGCTTTTTACCAGAAATTCAATTTCAATACTTTAGCAATAAAAATTGCTTTTTGTTTTTTTCATTGCCCGAAGATCTCTAACTTCTCTCGGAGATGTGGAACTCTCTCAACTTTTTCTCTCTTCCCTAAAGAGTTGGGAAAAAAAAACCTTTATTTTACCAGAGCAATAAAATTGCTTTTTACCAGAAATTCAATTTCAATACTTTAGCAATAAAAATTGCTTTTTGTTTTTTTCATTGCCCGAAGATCTCTAACTTCTCTCGGAGATGTGGAACTCTCTCAACTTTTTCTCTCTTCCCTAAAGAGTTGGGAAAAAAAAACCTTTATTTTACCAGAGCAATAAAATTGCTTTTTACCAGAAATTCAATTTCAATACTTTAGCAATAAAAATTGCTTTTTGTTTTTTTCATTGCCCGAAGATCTCTAACTTCTCTCGGAGATGTGGAACTCTCTCAACTTTTTCTCTCTTCCCTAAAGAGTTGGGAAAAAAAAACCTTTATTTTACCAGAGCAATAAAATTGCTTTTTACCAGTAATTCAATTTCAATACTTTAGCAATTAAAATTGCTGTTTGTTTTCTTCATTACCCGAAGATTCTCGGAGGATCGGTGGATCTCTTTTCACCTATTCATTCTGCAAAAGAAATAACGGGATAAGCCCCAGAAGCAGCGTATAATAACAACAAATCATCACCTTCGCTTCTACGATGGACTACGGCGGCAGAATTGTGACCCCTAACCGCTGGGTGGACGTGGCCATGGCTCTGTTGCGGAGGCACCAATTCTTTAAAACGTAAAAGCAATCTTATAAGTCTAATAAAGGACAAATATTTATATGAAAATAAATTACTTCTTGTTTGTGGATGGAGTACGGCGGGAGCATTGTAAACCCCTTCCCGAAAGGTACAGATGGCTTGTAATGGCGAGACGAACCATATGACCTCCGTGAATTCCGGGTTAATCCAGGAAGGTGCATCAATGTAAAATGATTGGCTCTAAATCATTCATAACGATCAGTGTACATTTTACAATTATGATTTATCATATTATTTATTTAAGTGCAGCAGGATAAATCCCATTACTAAGTATCGTAAACCTTTTAATACAATCAAAATTAAAAATCTATTTCTATTTAAAGCCATAATAACAAACGTAATTAATGAAATTCTTTGCCAATATATAGATCAGTACGTCCACAAATCTGTAAGAAAAACCTAACTGAAATCTGAAGTCGATTGCGTCTGTTTGTTTGTTTGTTTATTTATTTATTTATTTATTTAAGCAAATCTATTTCATACTGGAGATGGCCATCTCGCTTTCACACTCCCCCGGGGGCACACACATACAATCATACAGAACCATACATTGGCGAAGATGTTACTCTAAATTACTCCAGCCACCCATTAAACTTAAGTAATGTTAACTATACTGCCGCACTTAATAAATAATTCGCTGGATACTATATCATTCGTATTCTGGTCTTTATTTCCAAACTACTTATCGATCATCTGTTGATAGACTAGAGAACAAGAACCTCCGATAAATTTTGGACCCAGTAATGTGGATGTGTTCTTCCATATGTATGGACTACTATTACTACTACTACTATTGGCTATCGAATAATTCATTACAATTATCTACTCAACATCATTTATCTAAAACAGAAAGAAGAATAACCGCGCCTAGGTTTTCCACTGAAAGAGAACACATAAATATGAATGATTAGTACAATAAAATCCCTGAAAGAAATAGAAACGCGCCTAAGTTTTCCAACGGAAGGAACCCTACCTATTCAAAGTGACCAGCTAATGCTGAAAAGAAACATATAAATAAAATACAATTAAATCCCTGAAAGAAATAGAAACGCGCCTAAGTTTTCCAACGGAAGGAACCCTGCCTATAATAGTGGCCAGCTAAGTGTTTAGCCCCGTTTGGACTAAACACTGATTCGTTCTACCTTATTATTGCCTCTTTTTCGTGTTGTTTTCTTCCTGAAAAGAGAAAACGGATGACACCCCAAAAGAGGGGGTGGTCCTTATGACCCATGCAACGCGAAAAAACTTTAAAAGGGTGGCCGCCCAGTGATCAGTACTGGAGCGAACCGAACGACGACTTTAAATGACCTGAAAATGTGTGAAAGTACAGTTAGTAAATGCGAGCACCACCAACTTTGGGTGGGCTCTACGAGATTCTACGGCCAACGGAGGCCCAATTAGCCAACTGTGCGATACCGTTCTGACAGACAAGGTG
>OX122910.1:8038916-8041416 GCA_944738965.1 Nebria brevicollis | reverse complement strand
CTATGAAATTGCTTCTAACAAGCTCTCTGATTGGACGAGAGACTCTGGATCACACTGCCACCTTTGATTTTTTTCCTAAACTCAATTGAAATTTGATATAATTGATATTTTTCATTAAAAGATATCGCAAAACTAAATTCAAAAAACGATTGCCCATATTTTAAAACGTATTCAAAAAATAATCGATAATTTCCAAATGCATTATTAAGCCCACAAAAAATTATTGAAATTTGACATTTGACATTTACATTGATATACATTATTTGTATCGATTTCGATTATTATTCTATCTAAAACATGCTTTTAACTAAATTGGGGGTGCTCTAAAACCCCTATATGGTCTTTTTTTCCCGAATCTCCCCTTTATTTGACCAGGATTCTCAATCTAAAGTTAGGCCCATTAGTAAAATCTTAGATCATTTATTTGACCCCCCAAACCTGAAATATATCCCCTAAAACATGCTTTTAACTAAATCTGGGGTGCTCTAAAACCCTTAAATGGCAGTTTTTCCCCGAATCTCCCCTTTATTTAACCAGAAATCATAGCTAAAGTTAACCCCATTAGTAACATTATAGATTGTCTATTTTATCCCCCCAAACCTAAAATATATTCCCGAAAATATGCTTTTAACTAAATTGGGGGTGCTCTAAAACCCCTAAATGGTAGTTTTTTTCCGAATCTCCCCTTAATTTATCCAGAAATCTTAGCTAAAGTTAACCCCATTAGTAACATTATAGATTGTCTATTTTATCCCCCCAAACCTAAAATATATTCCCTAAAACATGCTTTTAACTAAATTGGGGGTGCCCTAAACCCCCTAAATGGCATTTTTTCCCCGAATCTCCCCTTTATTTAACCAGAATTCTTAGCTAAGGTTAACCGCAATAGTAACATTTTAGATTGTCTATTTTACCCCCCAAACCTAAAATATATCCCGTAAAACATGCTTTTAACTAAATAGGGGGTGTTCCAAAACCCCCAAATGGCCTTTCTGCCCCTAATCTCCCCTTTATATAACCAGGATCGTAAATCGAAAGTAACCTCTACCAGACTCTATAATAAAAGTTTAGATTCGAGGTTTTTATCTATTTTACTCCCTAAAACTAACATGTACCCCCTAGAAATGATCAAATTATTGATTTCGATTCGATACACATTGATTCCGAAGCCAAAATTAATCTATTAATGGATTTTATTCCAAAATCCGCAAATCAATATACACATCCATATAATCATCCGCTATACATGTATAGGACGTCTTATGTCTAAAAGAGAGATCAATAATCAATAAAATAATGTTTGTCGATCAATATCAATTTATTTATATTTTAATTTATACAGTATTTAATTTAAAATAAAATAATTAATCTGAAATATATTTCGTTTGTGCATCCATTGGTTGATGAAATATTGATATTATTGGCCAGTATATCTTCAAAGTCGTTCAAATCCAACATTTTCTAAAGTTTATTTAAACCCCACTTGTATTTAATCAGCTGTATCGATCAAGATCTTATAACCTAGAATCACAAATATAGGGTTAAAACCACTATAAAATACTCACAACTTACCTGCATTTCCAGCTAAAGTAACCATATGTGATACACATGGGTATAATAGAGTTCCAAAACAATCCCTGGAATTTATCACTTGGTTTTAGTGTGCAGTCATTTGTTGGAGAAGTATTGATTATTTCCCAGTAGGTCAGTAGGTCAAATTCTACTCTGTGTTGAAGTTCGTAGTGCTGAAGTTAGCAGCTTTGACTGAATAATGCCAGGCGGCACAGCCAACGTCTTATGTCGAAAAGAGAGATCAATAATCAATAAAATAATGTTTGTCGATCAATATCAATTTATTTATATTTTAATTTATACAGTATTTAATTTAAAATAAAATAATTAATCTGAAATATATTTCGTTTGTGCATCCATTGGTTGATGAAATATTGATATTATTGGCCAGTAGATTTTCAAAGTCGTTCAAATCCAACATTTTCTAAAGTTTATTTAAACCCCACTTGTATTTAATCAGCTGTATCGATCAAGATCTTATAACCTAGAATCACAAATATAGGGTTAAAACCACTATAAAATACTCACAACTTACCTGCATTTCCAGCTAAAGTAACTATATGTGATACACATGGGTATAATAGAGTTCCAAAACAATCCCTGGAATTTATCACTTGGTTTTAGTGTGCAACCATTGGTTGGAGAAGTATTGATTATTTCCCAGTAGGTCAGTAGGTCAAATTCTACTCTGTGTTGAAGTTCGTAGTGCTGAAGTTAGCAGCTTTGACTGAATAATGCCAGGCGGCACAGCCAACTTCGAGAGAAGTATTACTACTAGAAGAACTATACAGAGTAGAATTTGACCTACTTTACTGACCTACTTCTCAAATTCTACTCTGTGTTGAAGTTCGTAGTGCTGAAGTTAGCAGCTTTGACTGAATAATGCCAGGCGGCACAGCCAACTTCGAGAGAAGTATTACTACTAGAA